>VWPU01011373.1:0-159770 GCA_013398955.1 Callaeas wilsoni
TTCCAATCTTCCCTCCCCCATTTCACCACAACAGTACACTTGTGCCATTACCTTCCAGTGAGAGAACTGAACACTACCCGAGTTCTACCTGTGTTCTCAGACCTCAAGGGTCACATCTGATATTGCATTTCCTATTACATTGTTAGTATCTCATTTACTTACTATCTTTTTACAAGAAATAAATGAAAGAGGTAGACTTGAAACTCTGAGCATTTCTGCACCAGGAAATTATTCTTTAGGAAGTTCCATATATCTATAAGATGTTAATTTCTTTTTTTTAATAGTCCACCAGATGGTTGCAGTCTATGGCAACCGTTTGTGTTTTATTGCTAATTGAAACATCAACTCTTGCATACAAGGAATGTGCAGTGGTGCCCTCTTTAAAGCTCTGGATTTACATGCTAGTGCACTATGTGCTAATGTTTTCTTTCATATGAAAAAAACCCCAAGCAAATAAAACCAGAAAAAGCAATGCTAGCAGACCTTCCTAGAAACTGCTCTTTAGCTAAAGTGGGTTCTCTTTTTAAAAAAATATTTTATTATAGGCATAGTCAGGCAACATTTTTGTTATTAAGCATAGAAGGACAGAAGCTTTGCTTTTAGGTAAAGGACATTTACTTTGGAAATTCTGCTGTTCTATTGCATCTCTATTTGTTAAAGAAAATATCTAATTTGGAGGAAGTCTAGTAAAAATGTTAATTTCTGAGGCTTCCTTTGCATGGGAAGTCATATATCAGATACAATATAAAAGATTACTTTCAGGTTGTTCTCTTATATGAGGAAGCTCTGTCACTAACATATTCCTTCTGACCACAAAACTAAATATCTTATTTTAATTTTCTCCTCCCAAGACATTTGGCAGGTCTGCTTTCTCCTTTGCATCTTGGTCAAAAGGCACTGCCACTACTGTTTACCAGTTTAATCTATAAACAGCTTCCCTTACTGTCCCTCCCATGCTTCTTCACATTCCCTTCCCTGTGTATGAAGAGGAAGATTGATTTTCAATTCTTTCTCCCAATTTTTCAGATCACCTAACTTAATGGAGTTGGCCCTGCGTATGTTTAAGGTCTGCTCCTGGAGTCTGAAGCTCAAAGACACACACCACATAAATTTTTCATATCCCATGGTCATGCCTCATCTCAAATAACTGAACTCCTACAGGGGCGGATGCTGAAACCCATTACATTCTGTCCTCTCTCACTTCCAAAGAGCATTTTATATTCCCCTTTCAGCCATGCCCCTCCTGCAAAAAACAAAGCAGTTTTCGTAATGGCTGTTGATAGCCTTTGTGTCCATTACTTCTTTTCTGTGTAGCTTCCTAGCTTTGTCTTTACATGTTCCTATTTTCCAAACACTCCGTCATGTCTATTTGCATCCTCCTTTCATTTGTGGTAATTAGGATTGGCCCAAAAATTCAGAAAAAGCATTTTGAGGGAAATGGAAAAGCCCTTTGTGGGTCTGAAAGACAAGATAAACTACTTTTGCTGAACTACAGATCATTAAAAATTTTCTATGATAGGAAATACTGACTCATCATACTTGTAGAACCTTTTATGCTTCCTGTATGATTACGTGAACTTAACTGTCATCCATCAGCTTCTTTTGGAGAAAATAGACGTGTATGGATATTAATTTAGAATAAATTCTGAACCTCAGTTTACCTAACAAGTATTACCCTGACTAAGTGCATGGTGACAAATCAAAAGACAAGGACAAGGAAGGAAATTCCACAGGAAGTAAAGTAGAAGAAAAGTGAAAGTAGTTCCACGAAGGAGAGGGAAGAATTTTTTTAGGAAATCTATTGACTGCTGACTCTCTAGCAATGCAAAGTCTGGCAAAAAGTGTATTTCTCAACTCACACTTAGGCTCAGAACATGCCTGCCCCTTAAGGATGCTGGTTTGAAAAGGGTGATGGTGTTGGATATGCGCAGTGAATCAGAAAATACTGACACAGGGCGATGGTACCTGCCAGCTGGGTTTGAAACAGACAGTTTCCCTCAGCCACCACTGAACAGGCAAGTCTGGAAAGCTGATGGAGCTAGTAGAGAAAAAAAAATACAAATGGTCCTTTATTGGTTTTATTCATTACTTTGCGCACTATCTACTTTTAAATGAATAAATAACGCCCTGTTTTGAAGAAGATATTTTTAATTCAGTGTAATCACTTTCTGTCACAGGGTGCCATAGTCAAGAACAAGAGGACATATAGGTACCAAATTAACTTGCTGGGGCATGACCTTTACAGATTCTGTTATCAAGTCTTATAATCATGAGTATGAACAAAAGAACCAAAAACCATCTACATACATCACCGCAGAAAACAATAAATATTTCTTGTTAGGCAATATCTTGGTGGGCCATAAGAAGGGTAAGGCTGTGCAAATGCTTGTGTCACAGCTAACCTGCTTATACAGCAACTTTAAATAGTCAGTAACATGCGATTCAGAAAAATATAACCATTGAACAATTACTGTGCAATTATTCTTGTTTCCCATCAAAACTCTGCAGATCCTGTACAAAATCACGAATTATATTTAATTAAATAATATATCAGTGTCTACAGAAAGATCTATGCAATGACTGTCTCTTTTCTTCCTGATGAAAATGCAAATGTAACCATTAATAGTTTATAAATGAGGCTTAGCTAGAAGTGGGATAATATACATCCTGCTTTAAGCTAAATAAAAGAAGAACTCTTCCATAAAATTAATTGACATTGAATCCGCCCAATTTTTTTATTTTGGAAGTGTACCTTTAAATATTCATCTTTCTCTGGACTTTCTCTCAAAAAAGAGCATTTCTTTATAACCTACTATGATGATAGCTGAAAAAACCCAAACAAAAGTTAGACAAACTGGTATTTGACTTTTTTCTATCCCTGCCGAATCCTGAGTGTAAGCAGTGAAATGAAAATGCCCATATCACAGCCTAAGCTTTTATCTCAGAAACAGAATGCAACTTAAATAGGATATTGAATATTACTGCAATGCAGAACCACAAATTTAGATTCAATGCAGGACAAATACTTCTGCTGCAAGACCATGTGATGGAAAAAAATTAAATGCTTGTCTTTCCTGTAGCCTACAAAGTGAATAAAAACCCCAGAGTCTGCAGTTTGCTTAGTGTATTAACCTATGGACCTCAATATTGTAAACGGAAAATATGGATCAACTCCGACACTTCATTTTCATAGGACAAATAGGGTTTGGATTAAATATTTCTGAGGAATCTGTGGGAAATCAATAGTATTTACAGAACTAGTAAAGCTTAGTTTGGATGCTGAATCTTAAACCTTTTGTTTATAAGTTCTTATCAGTAAAGCCTTCAAGGTAAGCTTTGTTCCTGGAGTTTTGATCTTGTCTATGTGACTTCAATTTTGAATGTAACAAGACTTAAGGAAAAAAACCAGTGGAACTGAAGCTGGCTTCATGTGTTTTATAGATTTTCTGACACCAAATTATTATTACTGGTCCCCTGTTGACACTATTGCACAAAGATGTCTTAAATGCAACTTCAAACCATTTGATTGAGATTTTTCTATAACAAAATTAAACCCCCAGGTATTTGTCAGTAACCTCCCTGGAATTTTGAGAGACTCTAAGAGACAAGAAAACACAAACATTTAATGATCTGAACTGAAAATAGATCTCTGCACTGAGATAGTCAAACAGAAGCCTGCAAACACTTGCATGTGTAGACTGTATAGAAGGATTCACATGAAATAATGATTCAATATTTAAGATAGATGGGTAATATATAAAGATAAGGGACAGTCTTAAAATTAAATTTTAGAGAGGAATTAGTGATTGATAGTGTGGCATAAATAACAAAATTAAGCATGTCTGCTTTACATAGTGCTAGGTGATTATTTTCTTTTTAAAGTTCTTCCTCCGAACCACTCACTTGGAAGGAAAGAAGAGCACTGAAATGAGAAATGACTTCATTTACATGCTTGCAGAGCTGCTTCTCTGTATTGTGATAGTGCTGTAGACAGTAATCAACAGCAAAATCAGAGATTAAAAAGCAACCTTAAAGGTCATGCAAATGCTCAAAAATTACAACACTTTTTCCATCTCTGTGAAAATGTGGTAGATTGCTTGATACTGAACAGTGAGCTAGAATAACAGCAGATGTGAGGGATTCTTTAAAGTATTAGAAAC
Source organism: Callaeas wilsoni (assembly GCA_013398955.1). Classification (NCBI taxonomy): domain Eukaryota; kingdom Metazoa; phylum Chordata; class Aves; order Passeriformes; family Callaeidae; genus Callaeas; species Callaeas wilsoni. The sequence continues at coordinate 4,161 of VWPU01011373.1, forward strand.
CTTATTAACTAATTATTTGAGAGACTAGTTTTGAAAAAGAGACTTCAACTTGCTTTCCGTTTAAGTTGATAAAACTTTGGGGCTGGGTTGTAGTTTATAACTCAGTTTTTTTAAATTAATACCTCACAGAGGTGTGTGAACCTTATATACATGAGTGTGCTTTTATTCCAGAAGAAAATGTTTGCTTTGTAGTCTGTGGATATGTCATACAGATGATATTCTGCTTTTGAACTTTAAGTTGATATTCTGCATTTCTTCATTTCCTGCAATACCATGATGACTATCCCTGCATGCCTCTAAACAGAATGAACTACTCCGTGGACACCTCTTTTTCTTTTTCTTGGTGTTAAAAGGAGCCTGAAACAAACAGGGCACACTAGGTACCTAGTTTTTAGGCAATTAGAGTTACAGAAGGAGAAATTCTTCACGTATGCACAGAATTTAACCCTTCACCATTGAACTTGCTAACCTCCACCAAATCATGTTCCAATTAATTTTCTTCAGGATAGTTTTTGTATTTTTGCACTTTTTGTAAAACGCCTTATATATCTGGTTAAGTTTGTGCTATATATATATCCTCCTGTGTGCATCTGTATCGGCATTCCCAAACTGGAGTCAAATCACAGCCCTTTTCCCCCTGTCACTTTTTGTGGTCTTTTCTTTTGTGCTCTCTATGAACAAAAAAAAGGGAAAGGCTTAATTCATTATATTCATGTTATTTCCCAACAGTGTGAGGATAAACCACATAGTGCAATGGCTAAGACATGGATGGGAAGGTAGCTAGCTTTTTCCTAGAAAAAGACAGGGCAGCAAGACAGCAGCTGAGCAAGGGCTGTGGTTTAGTTACACCAGGACTTCTGCAAGCAGGAAAGAGAAACTGTGTAGGAGGGGCCAAGAGGTAGATGAAAGCAGGAAAAAATATCCTGTTCTGTTAGTGTAGCCAAAGAATGCTGTACAATAATTTCAAAAAACCTCTCAGTGATATCATGCCAGTATCAGCTGACAGAAGACCTGATAAATGAGATTGTCACCTATGCTGCCACCTGTTCCCCAGCTTTTGAGGGATTGATTTGCAAAGAAATTTCTATCTGTTCTGGAGATGCTGTCTTGAAAATAGAAGGCAGTTGTCCAGTCTTGGGAACTGTCTAGATGCCTGTTACCTGATCATTTTTAGGGAAAAGTTTACAGGTCTAAGGTTTTGAAAAGCAAATATGAACTTCTGTTAACATACAGGAGAAAACAGTCAAGGAAGAAAAAATACCAGCTACCAGTAAACTTAAGACCCATAAACTGAGAGATGTACTGGAAGAATACTTATGAGATGTGTAAACCCATGTCTAAAACACTTTCACTTTCTTTGGACTTCACAGCTGGGGTTCATATGATCTACTTTTAGATAGTCTGTAATTTTAGAAAGCTACAATACGCACGATATTCAAATTAGTCACCTTGGGCTCCCTTTATAGTTAGAAAAGAGAAGTATAAGGTTTTCAATAAGACTGTTGTGATTTACTCAGATCACGCGTATTATGAATAAATCAACCTCTAGAGTACAGGTCCCTCTCCACTGGTAACAGTTCATGACATTTGGGTAGGTCATATGTAGGGAGCTACAGGTGGCCAAAGGAATCATGAATCCTGCCTCCAAATCCCCTTTGTGTCCTGAAATACCATGAAATGTTATGTTGTTTGCTGGTGCTTAAACTTTGCTCATTGGACAGATCGATAAAATATTCCATGTTACAAAGAATGTATGTGTTACTTAGTATGTCTTTTGAAGAGAATGACTTGTGAGAACATATCAGAATATTGTCTTAGTTGTTTGGCTAATCCTCTCTTATATCATTTTTCTACAGTGAAGGAAGATTTCTGTCTATAAATTCATTTAACTTCTCAAATATTTACATTCCACAAAGACAAAAAGAAGAGAAAAAGTATTTTTTTAATCCTAACTCCAGCTAGATCGATCTAGCTATGTGATTTTCTGAGCTCAATTTTTTGTTGCTGGCCGTACTACAAAGACAGATACTCTGAGACAGGGAGTTCATGAAGGATAAGTGGCAGATATGAAACTATTTAGTTCATAGCTGTAACCCACGGAGTATGTAATACTTTACTGATTTAGTATTTTCCCATGGCAGGCTTCACCAACCAATTGCAGCTAACACCTTGCCAACAGAGAAAACTTAAAGGAGATGAATATCACTTTTTAGGATTTTTTTTCCTGTCACTACCAAAAATCAAAGAAATCATCTGAGGCACAGCCACATAAATGCACTAGCTTGACTTATAAGAACTCATTCTGTGAAATAATTAAAATGGACTTTTGCACTCAAAGGGGAAAACAAGGCATAAGTGATAAATAATTCTTTAATAAGAAAAAAATCCTGGTTTAGTAATAGTTTTTGTGTGGTTAATTAAGGCTCTGGTTCACAAAAACCAGTAACGTTTTAGAAAGTGGATTCCACTTTGTACAATGAAAGCAGGATTGGGAAACAGTGAAGTAATCATGTCTTCCCAGATAGGAAAAGGCAGTGGAGATTGCACAGGCTGTAAAAATCATTGTGCCTATGATGTGATACCTTAGTAGTTCTACACAAGATTTCAAGACTATTTAGTCAGTTAAAAGGGAAATATTTACAGACATAATCAAGAAAAACATCAGATTTTAGAAAACTCCTAGACAAGTTCTCAGCAATAGACTCTGGACAGCAGACATAAAGAAAAGGAGCTCTGGGTCATAGTATCCAGAATGTTCCAAGCAGAAAATTTATTTCTTGTTTCCCTTCCCACATTATTAGTCCATTTTACAAAGTGTTTTCTCCATATATATATGAACTATAAAATTACGTAAATCACTCAGATGGGCATTTGCTTTTACCTGGCCAGTTCCCCAAAAGCTCTGTTTATGGCCAAGTGATACTGCTTAGTGAGCAACTTACATAAATAGCAAAGAACTATAATAATTTAAGTGCTTTTCTGGATACCATTATTTGGCCATATCTGTACACTGTATCTTGGCTGCAGTTTCTGTTACACCGAGGCCAACAGCACCATTTCAATCCAGGCCTAAGAGAGTTCTAGTGGTGTAACTGCCAGCTACCAAGCAGCTGAGCCAAGAGAAGAGCAGTTGTGATAAAATAGATGGTAGAAAATTACACAAATGTGAAGGCCATGGGAAAAGAAAACAGAGGAGGCAAAACACTGCAGTACCCAAATCATAAAGAAAATCAGAAAACCATGTTAGCAATTGAAAATAAACTATCTATATCTATCTATCTATCTATACATGTCTATATATCAAGACATACAGAAACCACATAGCAGTGTATATATATGTCATACATAGAAATAAATATTATCCATATACTCTGTATAGATTTTGCGCACATGTAAACCCTCCCTGTGTCTCTGTGTGTGTGTGTGTGTGTATACACATACATATATATATTGTGAGAAAGTGGGCTACTGCACCAAGCAAGCTCACATCAATTTACATAATGGAGCTAAGAAGGATTCACAGTTCTAGGAATACAGAAGTTTGAAACATCAAAGCTATTATATAACCACCACTCCAGCTTAATATATGACAACCTACTCTTCCATCAAATAATACCTAGGGCATGCAGAAGTTCAGCTTTCCCTGATTTTGGCGGGGACCCTGCTCTGCAGTGGAGTCACGTGCTGCTGTTTTTGTTCCTACAGAAGTGTTAATCCCAGCCAACAAGGACAGGAGAAGAAGAAACTCTTTGTGCATCAAAGGAAACTGCTTTAAACATGTTCTACTCTCCTGCTACATAGTCACAGTTTGGATTAGGAAATAACAGGCTGTAGGCAGCCAGAAGTCAGAGCTGAGTAAATTTTTAAAATCTTTAAAAGGAAAGAAGAAAGTTTAGAAGCTGTGCATAATTTATACTCATCTATCATTTTCCATCTCTTGATAGCCCAGAACTGTGAACCCAGGAACTCAAGTGACTGCTTAGGAACGTCACTGCAGATCTGTGCATGATAGCTGTTATCGATTTAAACAATTTGAATTTGTTCTGTTCTAATCTCACATATAAAACAATGGCACCCAACAGGCTTCTGTATAACTTTTCAGTGAAATAAACACTTTTCACAATTTCGAAATGCAATATTAATCTTGTTCCAGGATATTCCTAGGGCTGACAACTTTTCATTATTATTCTTATCACAGAGTGTACAGTGAACTAAGCTTTAAATTAACTACAGGCAGGCCTGAGTCACAAGAATGAAATCAGAAATTTGCTAAAGTTTGTTGCTGCCTGGATACAGGGATTTTGTTCTTATTCTTATTCTTTAATGAAATAAGAAAGAGTAGAAATAACCCATTATTTACATGGGAAAAAAGCATACAGAGTCATGTTTTATTTTAATTCCCATATGTTTAAAATCTTTGCACTGCTTTTTACAGTTAATTTTTCTTGTCCGTGAAGCTAGCATGAACTAAACAAAACTGTGAAGAGAACAAATTTTATTCAGTACAATTTTAATTTCCTACTTAGTTTATTTTATTGCATTACACTTAGTTTATAAAAGTCAGTGATTTAAATGTTAATAAAATTTTAGGTGTATATTAAAGGTAAATTAAATCACATAAAAAAATGTTGAAGGTCCATATTAGGTGAGATTACCAAGTTCTGTCATATGACAAAACAATTTCTCTTAATGACAATAAAAAGGCAACCCAAGAACCAAAATTACTATTTGTGTTCCTTGAACCAAGTTTATTTCTCACTTCTAGCAAAACTATTTTTACCATTTCAGAATATGTATTTGTGTCTAGGAAGGGTTTACATCCAATGCTTATTTTGAAATTACATGTTTGAAAAAAATTTTATGAAAAATCATCAGCATAAGGCAAAATTTTCCCTTCCAATTTGTCATTTGCAACCAGTATTCTCTATAGATAAGTTTACATTGTCTTAAAAATGGATTTTGTAGTGTTGAATTTCTAAAAAAGACATCATCAAAGGCTGTGCACAGATGCACAGCTATGGAATCTGGAGGAAATGCCCACATGCAGAGGACATTTTAGAAGTGACAGCATGTACTTATGTCATGGAGATAGAATTTATTCTTCAACAGTCCACTTAATAAAAAGCTAGCTTGCTTTCGCCACAGAAACTTTATGTGTTACTATGCAGCATAGAATACTTTAAAGACTTTTTGCTGAATTGTAATTAACAATAGAAAAGATTCTTTTTTACTTAAAATGATACTTCTGTACCTCACAGATTATAGTTTTCAGGTATTTCAGGGAAATATTGTTTATGTTTAAGCTATAAATCTACCTCAGATAAAGAAAAAAAATAATTAAAAAGTAGAATAGTCTTGGGTTTTTAATTAATACTCAAACTAAGACAATAAAAAAACCTAGTGCAATCTTGACATCATTCAACCTCTTTGCCAATGATGGCACTCAACATAGAGATTGTTCATAAAACCCTTTTAGGACTGACTTTATTATGCTGCTCATGATACAAGTTTTTGTCTTGGTTCTATTAAGGATATAACGCTATTACACATTTCCTTTCTGTAGTTCCACTCACATGAAAATTCTAAATTATTTTTCGAGAATCAGATTCAAAATGTACCCATCCTAATTGCACTGGCGCTCCAAAAATATTGCCACACAAAATTGCCTGGGAACTGAAAAGCGTAGTTTGGACAGTGTTTCCTATTGTGACAGACACTTGCTAATCATGTCTTGCTGGTTTGTGTGCAATAGAGTTCCTACTGCTAACAAGTTCAACTACTGAGCAGTTCAGCTGAAATCCATTTGACAGCAAAGTCTGCCAAAGGAGCAATTTTAGAACAATGAGTTGCCAAATGACAGCAGACAAAAAAGAGGATACAAAAAAAAAAAGCATTTTTATTAAATAAATATCAACTGAAAGACATATCCAAGAGAAACAAATAGCTTAGGTGACTAGAAAGTATTTTAACAACTGTATATAACCTAATGTGTTTTTTAAAATGCTAGCAACCATAGAATCAGCATGTTGATACACCACAAAGACCCAGAAGTTTCAAAACTAAGCCAGATCTCTTCTTATTTTCCTTTCATTTAACAATCTGACTTTTAGTTTTCTGTTCTGTCTTTGGTTTCTGATTAGGCTTCAACCTAGTGCCTTTACCATTTCACACTAGCAGTTGAAATGATGCAATTCTGCTAATTAGTTGTAATGATGGCTTTCCTCTTGTGGTCTCAGAATGGTCTCTGCTGATGCCTCTGCTGTATTCTGGGACGTAACCTCTATTGACACAAAAGCTGTTTGCTCTCCATGCAGATAAATGAATCTGGAAATGTGCTCTCAGGTGCTGCCTGAGTCCACCTACCACAATGCGTGGGATCCTGCCTCCAAAGCTCATCTTTGGCATCTCTGTATTAGCATATCAGTTCTGGCCCAAAGCCCTGCCAAGAGTAAACAAGACAACTGCATGGAATCTAAAAGGCAGAGATTATTTAGGTCTGTGTTTAGAATTGGTCTTTAGAAGACTGAGTTTTCATATCCAAACTCATTTGTCCAGAAGTAGTGATGTTCCTAAGTGGTGCAAGAGTTGAAGTGCTCTGATCCCCAAACACTAGGGATTCATGACTGCTCTGTGAAAATACTAGGCAAAAGCTAACTAATGACTGACTTTGACAAAAGTAGACAATTCGTGTGATGTGTTTTGTTTGTGGCAATACCCTCCGAAGAGATGAATCTCCTTATGCCTTGCCCAAGAGCCCTGAAACACAGATGGTAACAGCACCGAGTGGCAAAAATATCATGTTAATCTGGGGAATATGTGAGAAGAAGTAATGGAGACTTTCAAGTTGGCAGATGTGGAAAAGAAAAAACATATCCAGTTTAATGGCATTATCTCTTTACCAGGATTAGAGGCCAATCTGACTGCAGTCTCAGAGTTCACATTCACATCATATCTCATCTGGGCCCTATAAGGGAGCGTAAAGTTAGTTTTGGTACAAGTAATTCTTGTATTCCCCATAGTATCCCTTTTATTAAGTTTCAGCCATCTGTTTTGTACCCAAGGAGACTAGACCTTATGAAAAGCTACATATAATGACTGTTAAAGAGCAAACACACAGGCCTCCTTTTTACCAAAAAGGATGTTTTAGAATTTGTTTTGTCCTCTGCCAGTCATACAACACAGGTCACATTCAAGACCAGCAGAAAAATGATCAGTAAAGGTTAGTTCCAGTGACTAATGAGATTCAGTATAAGAATTATCAGCCAACATTAATATTTATTTCTGTGTTACTTGCTAAAATTTCAGGATAGAACTCTAACTGGCATTTCTACATTTTTAATGTTTCTTTTAATGAGGAGAATACGATGAAGATAAAACCAATCTGAAAAATTTGCCTTAATTCCTTCAGAAGCAATGGACAATTCTGTGATGATGGAAGGACTACACATTCTTTTAAGTGATCTTCAACAATCTCTTCATAGCCCCAGGCATTGCTTTGCTGGGCTTGTTGAATGATAAGCCATGGGAAAGCAGTGATCTCACAGAGGCCTCCAATTTTCTGCTGGATATCAACTATTGCAACAGTGTCTTAATTCTAGAAATAACAATGGAGTCACCTTTTAATCTGTGACTTTTACTCAGAAATAGTTAATTTATGCAGTTTATTGAAACATGGCTAAAATTGGTGTTGCCCTTTGTGAAACATGACTTTATGTCATAGTGAAAATAAGCCCCTTATTCTATAAATTGTTATTATGAGCAAGCAATAAATAAGGAGCAATATGAAAATTGTGCTATTTTGGGATGTGCCAATTTACAGTGACTGAAGTTCAAGCCATCAAAAAATTATAACTAAATACACGTAATTTCAAGTTCCATAGCAACATCAACATTTCACCTTACAGAAATAAGCATACTAACAGAGGTTTCTGTTAAACTATAATTTTAGAACTGCATAAGGAATGAATGAGCCTCTACAAACCAGAGCTAAACCTTAATGGAGGTGTGCTTATGTTAGTATGAAAGGTGTTCATCCTTTCTGGGCATAGTTTATTCCTGGAAGAAGAGCTGACTACTCATATCAGAATACTTTCATACTAAAAGTACCATCCCTTGACTAGAATTGTTGGTAGCTTTAAAAGTTGGTCAAAAAATTCTTTTTACTGTAGGAAAGAAATGCCACTTGTATGCTGATAAGATGATTCTGCTGTCCTTTCCTAAATTGATTGTTAAATTTTCTATTTATGGAGTTAATAAATCCCAATGCTGTGTGGTTTTCTTCCTATAGAAATCATGAAACCTATATTTGGACAATAAAACATTATAAGGGAAGCCAACACTTAAAGGTACTCCCAAAATCTTATGAAATAAGCAGTGCACTGAATTATCTATTGTTTTAAATACAATGCTCAGTAGTGAAAAGTTGATGAAATTCTGTTTAGGAATAAAGCCACATAAATTTAAAGAAAAAGCCAAGCTCTTTATACCACAGATCCACAAGGAAATATGAAGGTGACATTGTTTACTATATCTCCATCCATCAGTACGAAGTAAGGCAGTTTCAGAGAAGCACAAAGCACAATAAGCACTGTAAATCTCCACGTTAGATTTCACACATATATTGAGTGCTGATTAGTGGTTCAAAATTATTTACTGACGATATTTAATCATACGTGGCCTGTGACTGTGAACTTTTTACTTAATATCTTTGAAACTCAAGTGCACATATTTGTAATGCTCATGTTAAAATATTATATGAAATTAATATTTCAAACTCCTAGTATTAACATCTGAGCTTTTAAACCTTTTGAATATTCCTAGAACACATATAAGGAAAGTGAGCTTAAAGTTAACAGTAAAAAGATTCAGCACGTTAAGTGCCTCTTAAGCGCCTTCACTGCAGTTCACTGAATCTCCTGATTAAATAAAGCAGTGTTGCCCCAGATGAAGTGCACTCTAGAAAGGCAGTGTCAGAATGATGGAGGCATGAGTGGCAGTAGCCAAATCTGAATTTAGAAGAAATAAATTCTCATTTCTCTGCAGGCAAAGAAAGCTCAATGAGGCAGTAGCTTTTACTCATGTTTCCAACAGCAAACAGAAGCCCAGTATTTTTAGCCCTGTTAATCAGTGATAAGCATAGATCTTCAGACAGGGAACCTGCTATTTTATCTTGCAGATTTCACTGTGTGATGATCTTCCCTCTGTTTAGATACCAAGTAATGAAGCCGCAGTTCCACTAGCAGCAGCACTTCTATCTTGAACTACTGCAGACGCTGAGGCTCAACCACCCTTCTCATCTCCATCTAGCCCTACATGCAGTAGTCACAGCTTGAACAGGACAGACAGGTTTGGTACCCCTTACGCAATCACCAGTCAAAGTAAAAAGAGCTATTCAAGTCCTGAGATTGCTCCGCTATATTAGTATGCTGGCACGCTGGCCAGGCTGGGATAGCTGCAGCTTGTCCAGGTGTGCCCAACACAAAGGGAGAGCACCCTGTGGCACCTCGGTGCCTCGCTAGCCAGCTTCCCAGCCCGTGCAATGGAAGGCACGTAGCCTAGCGTGCCTGGGGCTTATAGATAGCCCATGTGTGACCAGAAACAAATGAGCAGCGGTGGCAACTTTGGCTGGTATTCCACGGGTTTATTGTAGAATCTCCCTCGAAGGGGACTAGAAGCGCAGAAGAATGAGATAGTAGCCTGAGTGGGCTAAAAAGGGATACAGGGAAGGGGGTGGGGATGACATAGCAGTGACCTATAGGAAGAAGGGAAGGACGGGACAGATCTGGTTACCTTTGCTTAGGAGATACACGGGGTGTCTGTCCACTGTCAATCAGACAGACCGAGCCTACATCAGGTCGCAAGAATTCAATGGGAGAAGCCATCCTCACAGAGAGGGATTTTACCCTTTGGAGTCAGCCCACCAAACCTCTTTTTCTGGGCTCTGTGGCCCCCTGGCCATTGTGGTTGGTTCAGTCACCCCAGCACTCCGCAGAGGAAGACAAAGGTCTCATAAGCACTCAGTAACCACAAGGGCCAGATTGCCAATGAGCCACTGCCTACCTGGTCGCCTGTTTCTCAGAAAGTTAACAAGCCTCTTGTTACCACAGGGATTTCCCCAATGAAACCACCACATTCGTCTTTCCATCAGGGCACAAGTTTGTTCACAGGAGTGCCTTTTCTAGGAACATATCTTTCAAAAATTACACTTTGAAAGTAGCAGTGCTGGTTCATCTTTCTAAATAACAGTAAATGCATGTTTGAAGTTTATTTTGTTCATGTACCACAGGGTTCTCTAGGCTTGGATAGAAAGTAATAAATAGTGAGGGCATCAAATTTCTGTGGCATGAATGACATACCTTGTAATTGAATACAACTGAGCATAGATCACATATAATCAGATGTCTCATACTGAATATTGACTATCATACTAACAATTCTGTTCTACAATGATATATAGGACTGAATTTTTCCAGATTTTTCCTATTTTTTTAATACATATTTCTCCGTGGTACCCACTGGACTGCCATCTGCAGATTTTCTTCTGGAAAAGAGCATAAGAACTGATCATAATTATTTTCTTCAATTGCTGTTTATTCCTGCTTTCACTGATTACATCCACTTTGCAGTGTCTCAACCTGAAATAAGAGATGCATTTTTCTAGTACCACTTTTTCTGACATTTTGCTATCTTTCAGAGGGATTTTTGACACTTCTGGGAATTACAACCAGTGCAAAGAGAAGCAGTTACAGACCATGCGAGATGAAGATATATTTCAGATCTGTCAGACCCTTCAATTTTTTGCAGTTTGGAAATGAATCATCTGTATTTGAAAAAAAGAAAATTGCTGAGATAAGCATAAATCTGATTCTCCGTAAACAACCAAATCATTGCAGAAAAGTGTCGGGAGAGTAAGAGTACAAGAGTAAAAGTCTGGTTTCTGAACACTCATGTTTTGGAAAATTTCACCAAAGCATGAAAATCAAATGAAATGATGTTAATTCCATTCCATTATGCCAGATTTATAGCTCAAATCTCAAAAAAGTGAATCCAGAATCCATTTGTGCTTTCCCATTTTTGCATAAGATTATCTACTTGTACATGCATTGGGGAATTTCATTGCATATCCATTTTGGAATACCTCAGGTATGTCATTTCACACTAGCTTGGACTTTAATTTTAACTCTGAAAGCCAGTGCTTGATCTTCTGGGTGTGTCAGCATGTCTGTGTGACACACATCAAGACTTTTTCTGCTGTAAATGTTCTGCGTTACCAGTAGAAGTGTTCATTAGCACTAGAAGTGTACATTCCTATTAGAGGCAATTAAAATGTTTTGCTTTTAACTGTGAATCGATAGTTATATGTACTGATGTATCTAGAGATAATATGACATATCTAGAAATAATATGACAGCACTTGAAATAGTGGTGGAATAATCTCCACAGTTGGTCTCACACATTTGTAGAATAGATAAAAAAATGGGAAAAGTATCTTAGTGATGACTAAGAAAACTAAAGTGTATCCTTTTCTGCCTATATATTATTGACTACACCCTTTTTGTCTATATGCTTGTAACTGTGTCACTGCACTGCCAAAACCACTGTACCACGATTTCTTCCCTGTCTTACATTCATTAGCTGGGATTTACTTGATTTTCTTTTACCACAAATTGCTGTTCATTTTTCCTGCTTCTGATCTTCTCCCCCCGCTTTTTCCCCCCATTCACTTGCTCTTTTCTTGGGTCTCTCTGATCTTCTGCCTTTTGAGCTTCTCACATTGCTATTTTTTCCATGTCTTTTCCTATGTTTAGAAACATTTCTCATTCCATGTTCATGAAAGCCTTGTCTCCTTCTTCTAAAAAACAATTCCTTTTATCAAGACTACAATATTTATTTTTATACTAGAGTCCTTTTTAGTATCAGGTGATAAAATTTATTAATTTATACAAACTAAATCTGTAAAGAATGTATTTTACTTATTTTTCTGGAGAAGCAAGTGTCATAAGTCTTTGATGTATCTAAAAAAAAGGTTAATGTACAAAAATTTCATAGAAAGATGATGATTTATCCCAGTTCTTCTTCCCAGCACACACCAGAGAAAAACAGAGGTATATTTAAAATGGACAGGAAAGGGTGCAGAGAGATACAAGTCTCTGATTCACTTGGGATAAAATTGATTGCCAGCTTCATTCTGCAACATTATTTTAAAGCCCATCAAGAAGATTTTACACTCAGAATTGCAGGAAAATATTTGTTCTTTCACAGATGTTTATATAGAAACTTACAGTATCTGTTGCTCATAAGGCACAAAAGGATAAAATTCACAGCTTTAGAGGAAGCACTAGAAGAAGTAAATGAAATCTGGATGTGTAAGGATTGGAAAAAAAGTCAGTTAAGCAAACAGAATGATATATGAATAGTGATTCTGCCGATATAAGCATTATAGATTATTTCAGTATGACTTTATGGGAGCCCTACAAAAGCAAAACAGCATTGAGAAGGAGAACAGGCTTGAAACGTACAGGAAAAAGCATGAAAGAAGGCCTGAAAAAATCAGGAAGATATAAGCAATATGACAGTGTGAAAAAATGCCAGGAAGAGCTAATTCTTGGAAGACAAGTTTTTGAATGATCCTTGGAACCAAGTTTCTTTGACTTTCAATTTAAAAACTGTATGGCTACTTAATCCATATGAATGTAGGTTAGTAAGAAACACAGGAAAAATATCATAGCTTCAAAGGATTGCTCTGTATTCATAAAGGGAGATTAACTAAAGGCTAGAGAGTATCACCAGTTTTTCCTGCAAGCAGGTTTTACTTTTGAAAAAGACAGTTAGTTTAAGTGACTGTCCAAATCCCTATATCTATCACCTGATTTTTTAAAAATTTTTTGAAGTGAAGAATCCCATATTTTACTATCATCCATATTCCTAATTTGCCAATACTGATCGCAATTATAGTGGAGGGTTGCAGAATTGATGTTTGAGGTCAAAGCCATATCTAGGCTTCTGAAGAATGTTTATAAGATATAAACTTTCCTATTTATACATACAGCTGGAACTCTGCACCAGTTGCTACCATTTTACTTCAAGCTTATTACAGCTGCCTTTTTTTGTCATCATGAGTATATGTGGTTCTATCAATATGTGACTCTGCAGAATACTTCTGAAGGATCATATTGTTGGTATGTTGAGATCACAGCCAATGAAATTGAATAATCTTAAGGCCTCTAGGGCCTGTATTCTGGTTTTGCATGTTTCATGCAAAACGAATAAAGTCTTTGCAATATTTTTCTCTTTTTCTTTAATCTTTGTTCACCACCATGATTTAAGTGCAAAAATACTACAAAGGATGAGAAATGAAAAAAGAAGGTATGGTATCATGGGTGTTATACATAGCCTAACTTTTTCGTTGAAATTAAAAACCATGTTTATGCGAAACATAAAAGAAACAATAGACTCGAAGAAAAAAATCAGGCAAATTAAAGGTTTTGACCCAGATATTCCAAACATCACCTACTTTTAGATTGCAAAAATAATATCCATGCCTTCTTTGGTGCTGCTACAGCAACCTTCTTCTACAAGAAAAATAAATCAGAAATATAGGAATGTAATATTTTTATTTAGATTTTTCTTTGTCAAGTTTCAGTCCAGGAGAGGAGTAAAAATGCCATAGAAAAGTGTAGAACTCAACAATCACATGAAAATATTTACATATCTTCTCTTGTTTGGAAAGTGACAACTGTACAGTTAATATTTCCAGTGGATTGTCCTAAACAGTATTCCAAAGCCATATACAATTTGCAGCCTAGCCACTATTTCTATTACTTCAAAGAAAACAACATTTGACACTTTAGAATTGAGTTATTAAGTTGATCATAAGAGCAATGCACCACCTGACTGACAAGAACAATACTTGTGGAATAAAATACCTTACCAAAATGAATTTTCCTAATACGCTGTTCAAAGTGCTATTTCGGCTTTCCTTTAATTTTCAGCACTTTGATCATCTATATGTGGATAGCTGAGCTAGAATTCATCTCAGTTTACTGCATTCATATAAAATCCAAGAACTCTGAGACACCCAACCGTGTCCGTTCTGTTGTAATTGACAAAATGACAGATGTATCTCTAGAGAACAATTGATTTTATCCACTTTAGAACTGGATCAGTTATTCTCCAGACATGTTTATTTCTTTATATTGACTACTGAGAGGTTCTAAGCTGGTTTATGTGGTTAGAATTAGGAGAAGTGGCAAAATCCATTGTTTAAATACACATCATCTCGAGGCAACATGTTCCAGCACTTAGTCATCCTCACGGTAAGCAAGTGCTAACTGATTTTCTGATGGAACATTCAGTTCTTCAGTTTTCATCCATTGGCTCCTGTCCTGTCACTGAACGCCACTGAAAAAAGTCTGGCTGCATCTTCTTTGCTCTCTCCCTTTTGGTATTGATATACATTAACAAGATCTCTCTTGAGCCTTCTCTTCTCTAGGCTTAATAGTCCCAGTACTGTCAACCTTTCTTCATAGGTGAGATGGCCCATAATCAACTTAGAGGACCTTCATGGGCCCCTCTCCATGTCTGTCTTGTACTGAGGAGCTCAGAAATGGACACACAATTCCAGATGTGGCCTCAGCAGTTCTATCCGAGGGGAAAGATGATGTCCCTCAACCTGCTTTGTGTAATGCAGCCCAGGATACTATTCATTTTCTTTGCCAAAAAGGCACACTGCCAACTCATGTTCAAACTGTTCACCAGGACCTTTTCTGAAAGCTGTTTTCTAGCTGTGTCACTGCCAGCATATTATTTGTTGCATGAGGTTGTTCCTTCCCAGGAGCAGGACGTTACTCTTCCCCTTGTGGAACTTCATGAGAGATTCACAAATATTCACAAATATTCACAAATATTCACAAATATGAGGTGGTTGTAGTAGCTTCTAAGGAGCATGACTTGATGTTCTTGACCCGGGTATCTGTAGTATTTGTTGCAGATGCCCCCTTATTAGGGAGAGTCAAGCACTCTTTTAGCCAGTGCTGAGGAGAGACCTTGGTAAGGGCTGGGATTAGAGCAGAGCTTCCTGAGTTGTGCCATGGCTTCTGGATTGTGCTTTGGGAGCTTCTGGGCCTTCTCGGAAAGAGGCCTTCTTGGTAAGAAGCCCAGGATATCAGAGAATGTCTGGGAATGCTCTGAGAAAACAATAAACAGAAGTGCTCAGTGTTTTTTCCCCTCATTTCTTTAAGTTTATGTTAGCTTTAATGCAAAACATAGGAATAACACCCCAGTTGTTCTATCATCATATTTCTTTCTTTTTTCAAACTTCCTTTAGTTAAGACTTTCCATGACTTCTGAAGTAGTTCCATCTCTCCACGCTGCTGCTGATCTGCCCCACCGATGTATACAAGTCATTAGATTTCTCTGGGACTTTCCAGAATCACTCTTTTAAACTTTCCTAAATCACCGTTTCAAACTTCCCCACCACAATAATTTCACCTTCATTCTTGTCCCTGAAGGATTCTCCTTCATTCCATGTCCATTGGACAGCATACTCAGACATTAACTGGGTTGAAATGCTCATTCCTACTGTGTACACACAGAACATTAACTACAGCCTGGAATGGCCATTTTCAGTTCTACATTAGTATTTAATATGTGAACACAGAGTTTTTTGCTGATGCTCTAAAGAGATATTGCTTTTTTCAGCCAATATTCCTATTTAGTGCAAGTAAACCACTAAAAGCCATTTCCTTTGTTGAACTGGTAAAGAATTAGTTAATATAGAAAAAAAGTGATGACCATTTCACATCAATGATATTGCTTAATTTTGAAGGTTTTGTTGTAGCTCAGATTTCACGTTTTCATAGTGCAACGGATTTTACAAAAAAATACAATTTTTGTTTTAAAACAATGATAGTGCCTCAGATCTACCAGTCATTCACAGTGTTAAATTACAATAATTTTATGAGTATTGGATCCATTTTGAAGATGGGTAAACTGAAATATGAAGTACTGATATTTTCAATTAGAAGTAATATAGTAATCGAATCACAAAAGGTCTTCAAAGTTCTCTTTTATGTAGACACAGAGGTAGCTCTTCCTATGACTAATCTAGTTGTCATAGAATCCTAGAGTCATACAATAAGCTCAGTTGGAAGGGACCCAGCAGGATCATTGAATCCATCTCTTGGCCTTTAGCAGGACACCCCAAGAATCCCATCATATGCCCAAGAGCATTGTCCAAATGCTTCTTGAACTCTGTCAGGCTTGGTGCTTTGACCACTTCCTTGGGGAGACTGTTTCAATGCTCAACCATTCTCTGGATGAAAAAAACTTTTCCTGATATCCAACCTAAACCTCCCCTGATTTAGCTTCATGATGTTTCCTTGAGTCACTGTTTATGAGAGTGAAAAAACTGGTACCTGCCCCTCTGCTTCCCCTCATGAGGAAGCTGTAACTGCAATGAGGTTTCCCCTCAGTCTCCTCTTCTCCCAGCTGAACAGACCAAGTGATCTCAGTCATTCCTCATAAGGCTTCCCCTCCAGATTCTTCACCATCTTCTTGACCCTCCTGACCAAGGTGGGAATCTACACTTCTAGATTCCACTAGGACTACAACTCTACTAGCAAACTAAATGTGCTAAGGACCACTCTCTGGCACTTGGGAGGAACCAGCAGAGGAGACTCATATCTTTAATATTGACTTTTCTTATTCTCCAGATTAGAATCTTATATTCAGTCTGACTTTGGAACAGTGTCTGCTTGTGCTAAATCGCAAAGCAAGTGAATCGTTTAGAAGACTGCTAACTGGTCCAGAACAAAACCATGCCAAAGATCGTCCAATCAAATTAACCACATAGATGCATTGCAATGCACTATTTAATTTTTTTAAATACAGATACTCATCTGTATCATCTTAGATACTCAAAGAGAGCTGAAATTTTATTACAGTATTGCCACTTCAAGTTTTTGCAAATTATGTGTATAGTGAATTAAATAATGTGACTTGAATTAGCAAAATGCAAACTTTCAGAGATTGATTTCCCAGACTAACCTGCAATAGCACCCAGAGGAACTCTATGTAAGATGCCAAAATTTGCCACACTTCTCAGTGAGAAATAAGTTAAAGCAGTTTAACATGAAGATTTAATGATTTTTGTTCCTGAAAACTATTTAAATTTCAAAGCATCACGGAATACCAGTGTGTGATTAATGAAGCCATTGATTATTTGAAAGGTAAGCTATTCAGATCTCATTCAGTCAAACAAAATATGCAAACAAAAGAAACTCTAGAAGACGGAGTTTGCAAGGGATTGAATGGAAACTTTGCTTCGATTTATCTTGACTGAACAGATTTTTTCAAAAGATGTTCTTCTCAAAAGACATAAAAGACCACTGAGGAGTATATTGATCATTCAGTGAACAAATGGAAACCATGGGTTACTTCCTTCCAATTTTCTTATTTTGATGATACTAATTCAGTGCTTATAAACTGCACCACACTGAGAACCACATAAAAAATTGCTATGATCTACATTTAAATAGAGAAATGGTGTTAAATAGTTAGAAAATAGAAATAAATTTCCAGCTCCAGTCTGGCATGCATTTGAATAAATATGAGAAAGATCGTCTGCATGATCTGCAAAATTTTGTAATTTATAAAACCTTACATTTTGTAACAGTTCAGTTTGCTACCTCAATTCAGTTTGCTATCTCTCTGTCACACACATACAAACTTCCAAGAATAAAGGTGTAAGTTAATGTTTTCAAGTGATCTTGGTACAATTACCCATGCTATGCTGAAGATACCTCTCAAAAATAAATTAAATTATTTCAGTATGTGAAAGAAAAAGCTATGAAAACGCTTACAGTGATACAGATTACTTACAAAACATCTTGACTTATGTTCTGTTTAAACATAAAATAACTCTTTTTTTTCTTGCTTTTGTATATTATATTAATAGATTTTGAGTACAAAACAATAATAAATATAAATTGAGAGAGAACCACCAGGCAGCTCTTCTTTCCATCTTTTTCAGTCTGATATTTTAGGAAAATAAAACAAATACCACTTAAGGGTTTTCAACTTAAAGTTATGAAAACTTTAATGTTTAATATAAACATACAATATTGACTCTTAACAGTGATCTGAATCTTACGAATCATCAGAATTTCAACCTTCTGAATAACATGTTAAAGTGTGAAGAATGAATGTGTCATACTGTTTGATATTTTCCTTGGCAGTAACTAAGCTCAAACAACATGCACTAAGCCACTCAGATTTGAAAATCATAGGAAAATAAGGAATTTTTCATAGGAATCCATTAAAGTGTTATAGTTCAAATATTGAATCATATATTCATTTGCATTGGAAAAGATCCTTAAGGTCTACAAGTCTAATCATTGACCCAGCACTACCAAGCCCACCACTAAACTGTGTCCCTAAGTGCCACATCTACACATCTTTTAATTACCTCCAGGGATGGTGACTTGACCACTTCTCTGGGCAGCCTGTTCCTATGCTTGATAACTCTGTTGGGGAAGAAATTTTTCTTAATATTCACTCTAAACCTTCCCTGGCAAAACTTGAGGCCATTATCTCTTGTGCTATCAGTTGTTACCCTGCAGAAGAGGCTGATCCCCACCTGGCTACACCCTCCTTTCAGGCAGTTGTAGAGAGTGATAAGGTCACCCCTGAGCCTCCTTTTCTCCAGGCTAAACATCCCCAACTCCCTCAGCTGCACCTCATCAGACTTGTGCTCCAAACCCTTCTGCTGGGGGTCTGCAACCCTTTGTTGCTCTTCTTTAGATACACTCCAGCACCTCAATGTCTTTCTAGCAATGAGGGGCCAAAAACTGAACACAATACTCAAAGTGCAACTACACCAGTTCTGAGTACAAGGGGACTTCCATAATTCTGTGGTTCATATTATTTTTCATATTTCAATTGCATCATATGTTTTTAATTTGAAGGATCTAAATGCCCAGTGTTTTTCCCTAGCATTTTGCAACATATTTAAATATTTTAAATTGTATGCCATTTCACTTTTTCTGTCTATAAAATACAAAACACTTCCTCTTCCCCAATCATGTAAAAATCAATAAAATAGCAATATTCAGTTGTTACATCTTCCTGTCATCAGTGCAATGTTCAAGTGAACTGCTAAGAAAAATAATTCAACTGGACAAGAGTAGCCAGGTACTATTCTAATACTGTAGATACAGGATCCATTAAAGCCATAGAAGTAAAATGCTTGTTATAATAACTGGAATATATGGAAGTTGAACTCAGGATCAAAATATATAGAAATAATTGGTAATTCTGAATTTCTCAGTGTTATGATTCACATAAAAACTTGTTAAACTAACAAAGTAAATTTGAAAAATACCATTACCATCTTCAAGATATTTGCTTTTCCAAGAAACACAACCTGAATATTGTGTAGATTTCTTTCTATCCCTTGTTTAATGATGTTTCAGCTCTAGAATGGCGTGCAGATGCCATGAATGCTCAGTATTAATGTCATGTAGAGTAATAAACTGTACTCAATGTTGCTGACTTTCTAGTTTGAGATATCATGTAACTACCTTCTCTCTCTCTCTTTGGAGGCAAAATAAGGCCATGAGTTCATATGGGACTGTCTTGAAAAATGAGTTACTAATCTTTATAGTTTGCATGAAAAGAAGCCGTTTGGAGCCCATTATGTTGCATTTGGGTTCATTTTCTGAGGAATATTTAATGGCAGACCACAACAATGAGATCAATTCCCAGCAACATGACTCCTCCCCAAGGATACTACCTACTTATGGCTTCTCTTGTCCTTCTTCCCATCCATGCTACAGTGTCCAAATGAAGTTCTGGCTTTGCTTTTACTTAAGCAGGAAGTAATGAATAAAAATCCATTTAGTGACAATTTAGTTGTCTCAGCAGACAAATTTTTTGTCTGTCAGACCAAAAGTAGTTTTCTCTATTTATTCATACACTTAAGAAAAAGCTTTCTTCTATACAAATGCCTGTGAAAAGTAAAAGTATTAAAAGGTCTCAAAATATTCAGGAATAATTATTGTCACTAGATACTGCATGCTACACACGTAAACTTTCTAATCACATGTTTTATATATTATTTCTAAATAATATATAAATAATATAATACTTCTAAATCCCATGAATATTTTGTACTCTGTACTGCATAGCACAATCTTCAAACACTGGTACAGATTCAGCACACAATTTAGATATAGATAACATGATTGTGTTATTATCAACTAGGAATACAGGCAGGAGGATAAAATTTCTTAGGGGTAAATTCTTCAACAGTGATGCAGGATATGAACATATGCAGAAATCTTGTTAAATAAAAATAATATATTTAGAATCTAGGGTAATGATGGGGAGGTCTACTTTGATAATAGGTTGTACTCTGTGGTCACTTTTTAAAAAAAAAATTAAATGCATTCTAATATTCTCAGGCAGAAAACAAGATTCATTACTTTCTTAAGGAGATCGTAGATACAAGCTATTTTTTGTTTTAGAGATGACACAATTTTGTAAGGTTTGCGTTCCTATTTTAGATTCAGTTTTCTGAGAGGTACATTAAATTACTAACCATCGATTGCATATTTGATGTTGATGGCTCTATGATGACCATCAATCTGTTTGCATCAAATTAACCTGGCTCATAGCAGTCATTGCATCTGTCACAGTGAAATGAAACAGAGAGGGCTTTCTTTGCAGGAAGGGGAAGTATTTTTTAGTGTGCATAGTGGATTTTTTTTGTGCATGCATGTTTTCATGTTTTTCTGGTTTTAAAATAATTTAATGCTGGCTCTTACAAACTATGTAACTTGATGTTTCATATAATACTCTTACATACTTATTTGCTGCAAAAGGAATTGTTAGAAAATTGCCATGTTTAAATGCCATTAACCTTGCAGACCATGTTTACCTTAATCTCATGGCTGGAAATTATTTTTATCATTGTCTTTTCAAGTTTTTTTCCCCTGCTCCAAGGTACTGTATCATAAGCAAAATTAGTGTCTTTTAACAAGATCTGCTTGAAATATTTACTTTCCTGTTGTGTGTAAACTGAAAATATAAAAGGCGGATGCAATCTGTAGAAAAAGTCTGAAGAGATCAAACACTTTTTAGTTATGCAAAGGCTAGGGCTATACTTGAAAAACCCATACAAAATTATTAGCCTTTTGAAAGCTCTTCTGTAAGAAAATATCTATTCTAACTTGAATGAAATGAAACACAACAATAAAATGGAAAATTTTTTCTACTTGGATATATAATCACATAATAAAATATGTAAGTCATGTGAAAAGTGGCTGAAGGAGCTGGGGGTGTTATCCTCAAGAAAAGGGGTCTCAGAGGAGCCCTTATCACTCTGTACAACTACTTGGAAGGAGGGTGTAGCCAGGTGGGGATCATCCTCTTCTCCCAGGAAACCAGTGACAGGACGAGAGGACATGGCATCAAGCTGTGCCAGAGGAGGTTCAGGTTGGACATCAGGAAAAATTTCTTTACTGAAAAACTGGTCAGGCATTGGAATGGACTACCCATGGAGGTGGTGGAGGCACTGTCCCTGGAGGAGTTCAAGAAAAAACTGGACATTGCGTTTAGTCTTGGTTTAGTTGTCAAGATGGTGTTTAGTCAAAAGTTGGACTCAATCTCAGAGGCCTTCTCCAACTTTAATCTTTTTATGATTCTGTGGTACTGACAGCAAAATATTTTATATGTAAAGAAACTCTTCAATCCCCAGTTCTCAAATTTATAAAAATAGAAAAGATTTTCATATTTTGTTTGAATAAAATACCTCAAGTTAGATGACAGTTGCCTACATTTAGATGCAAAATTGGGCTAAACCCATATAAAGAAGATGTGTAGTTACCCTCAGTAATCTGTAGAGATTCCACAAGTATCTCTAGAGGGACAGCAACCATAGACTAGTCTTAACTAGCCTAACCATCTTGGCCTACTTCTAAATGTCTTCAGTTAGATGACTGTAATTCTCTCTTATATTTCAGTCCTCATATTTGCCAATGAGAACCACGTGTGTCTTGTGAGGATGTTCTGAAGTCATAGAGAAAAAACAGCTGAAATAAAAAGACTCCTGAGTCAGAAATGTGTTGTACTTTCTGTCTAACCGATATCTCTCACTGCAGCTAAGGCCATCAGGGTGATTTTACACCGGCTGTCAATATTGTGTCACACAAAACATGTGTGTCTCCTCCAATGGCAAACAGAAAAGTTATTTGCCTTTTGCCTTTGGATGTGTCCCAACATGTGCCTTATTGCTAGTTTAAAATAATTCCAATACGCTGATAGTAAGTATTCCAATACACTGATAGGGAATATTAAGCAGAAAGTGAACAAAAAGAAAATTTCTATAAAAAACTTCTTGACATCTTAATCAAGTGCTTATTTTATTATAAAGACAGAGTGAGAGAAGTCAGACTGAAGCTGGTAAGATATACAATCATCATGTCTCATGAATAAGCTACCATGTTTTTGTGGCATTTGCTATGATACATTTGACATATTGGCCTTGCTACACTGAGAAAGGGTGATTTATTGCAGTAGTTAACTTCTAGTATTTGTTGGAAAAAGGGGGAAAAAAGTCTCTCTGCTGACTTGAGAATATTATTATACTCTACTAGTATTATACGATACCAGTTATTGAAGCCATACTTATTCCACTAAATTCCTATAGGATTTCACTCAACGGAGTGAAACAATATTTCTTTATTTCAAAAAAAGGAAGCGAAATGGGAAAACTAGGAAACCCCCTGCAAGATAAATGGCTATGTATATGTGGATTTTATTAAATTTGTGATTGTAGTATGGAAGGTTTCTAGCTGTCACATTCTCAGATGCAGTTTCTCTTTTTGTTCTAGTACTGCTATGATATCCATTCAAATAACATGAAAAGTGAGTTAAAAATATAGGTTTTCTTCGTCAATGCTCTAAAGTAGGGGAATGAATTTATACGTTGTACAGACATAAAATTCAAACCTCTGTCTTTGGATTCTGCCTATATGCCTTTGAAAACACCTGAAAAGAAACCATGAGAGATAATGCTTAGAAGTCCATTATGAAGAAACTAGTTTCATGACTTTGGAAAGTTTTACACAGCACTCGTCTAAATTTTGTAGACCTAAGTGATGAGACCTAAACAGTTTTCAAGAGGAAATTCCATAGCATAGTAATTCTCTTTGAGCCAAGAAGGTGTTTGAGACCTTTGGCTTAGACTTAACTTCATTGCTTCCTACGTTGCATATTTTTGTTTGATGTTAACTAGTGCTTTTTAGCTGTCATCACACCTTTCTTTACCCTTGTTCAGACAAACCATCCAGGTGAAAGTTTTACTAATTATTTCCTGAAGTTATTCCCTCCTGATTATAGGTGGGAAAATAAAAGAAAAAGAATACTTTAGCAGCTTTCAAGCAGAATATTGCAGAAGATTTTTCAAAAACTGAATTTCAAAGTAGGCACTATGTTATCATATAGCTTACTGTCCAGCTTAATCTCAAAGCTTCTGTTACTACTTTTGATTTCAGAGTACTATTTCATACCAGATTTCAGAATACTAACAGTGTATTTTTCAGATTATTTTTGCAGATTTTTTCTAATAATTTTTTAATCATCTTTATTTTGTTTACAAGCCAAATAGAATTTATTTTTCTAATTAAGTATTTGCATAATAATAAAACCTTTATTAAAACTGTTTCTAAATTACAACAACTCCCTATCTTATTTATATTCTTTAAATTTGAGTACATTTTGTCTACCCTGATTGCTCATTAAATACATGATTTCAATAAACCTCCAAAGCAAATTGCTGAGCAGTAAAAAGAAAAAATCCATTAAAATGACTAAAACTAATGTGTCTAAATCACATCTGTTTGAGTCTCATGAGCTGTGGTTTAGCAGTTGCCTGATTTTATATTATAACCAAAAAAAAAAGGTGGTCAGGCCACATAGAAGTGACATAGAAACTTTCTTTAACTCAGTTTTTTTCATCTCTTAGGCTTCAAAACTAAACAGACCTTTTTTTATTTCCCCCCACTATTCTGCCTTTATAAATTAATTGTCATGATTTAGGATTTTGGAGCCTGTCTGCATCAGTCTGTCTGCCTGTTTTGTGGGGGGAGGTGGAATAGTAGCGTATAATTTTCTGCGATGCTGCCTTAAGTATCAGTTTGACAGTTTTGTACAGACACACAAGTTGACTCTGAAAAGTAAAAGAAATGCTAGCATGGTTTTCTTTTGGCCATATGATTTCTGTTTATGCCAACAACATGCAGCCATTACAACAGTGTTTAAAACATTGATATGAGAGAATGTAGTTCACATTTTCAAATATAGGTACACAACGATACCATGTGTGCATTGTGGACCGCGCTGATCTAATTAGCTAAAGAACAAGAAAGTTGCACGGCAGAAGTGCATTTTATATAAATGTGGTGCATTTTAATAGCTATTAAATTGTTTAGATTCCCTCTACAGCTGATGGAGAGAGCCAGGACACTTCAGAAGGCAACTTGTTCCATCTGATAAAGTTTTCTGAAGTAATTAGATGAGTATTTTTGGGAATGTCCAGTAAGATGCTGCATTCACTACAGAGAAAGTCTAGAAAAACAGGTCAAACAAAACAGCTTTTAACAATCAGAACTGGGTAATATAAATCATATAAATCTTATCTGTCGAATTTCTTTCCTTCACAATGAATTCTTTTGTGCTTTCTCACATAACAGCAGATTTTGTTTGCTTTTTGTGGGCGGGGGGACAGGTTGGTTGTTTTTTTTTTTTTAGGTGATAAATAGTTATGATCAAGAAGAAAAACAAACACATGTGAAAAAATTTAGAAACACCACCTCAAGTACTTGCTGCAAATGTCAGGTCCAATCAAACTAACTGTTAAAATTTTTAAATACATATTTTTATATATGACCATCTGATGTCTGCTGACCTCCAAGTTGTTATTACAGTGAATAGATCACCATGTTAAATAATAGTGATAAATATATGCTAGTCAACAGTAGGAGTATCCTTTTAACTTTCATATGTTGTTTTGAAAGAACCCCCTACCAGCATTTGAAGTAGAGTCATCTCCTAGATCTTCACATTTTATCAGGTTAATGAGAAATGGGAATATTTCTCACGCTTTGTATGTTTGCTGTGGTGAAATCCTCTAAACAAACAGCTTCTTCACACAAAATGGTTTGGAATGGAAGGAAAAGTTTTGAATTATTCATTTGAACCTATTTTCCAGATTTTTAGAACTGTCTAAGGTTTTTTTCTACATGTAAGTCCCCAGAAAATTTGGAAAAGACAGACCTCTTTTGTTTCCTATTAAAAACCACCACCACAACATCTATTCCATACCTCCTGGGATATTTTGTAAGATTACATTCAACACAAGATGTGCAAAGCACAAAGCTGAATAATAAATCAACTTCTAAGCTCCTAGATATTTTTAAGCTTCCTCTATGCAACTATACACAAAACTACACTGGTTAAAAATGTAATAATAAACTTTCACATAAACAATGAAATAGGCAAAACTAGACATCTCTTCAAAACATGTTTGCTACAATCTACCATTTAGAGATGGAGGTATAGAACCTGTTACTTTTAGGTAAAAAAGAAAAGGAAAACTTAAAGTATTGAATAGAAATTACTATTAAAGCCTGATATCAAATAGTGTCATATCTGAATTATATCAATGTCAGCTCTTGAGGTAAGAGTAGATGATGCTTTGGGGTTTTGAATGAGGGGTCACCAATACCATCAATAACAGAGAAAAAAAATATAAAAATTAAAGAAAGTCCTAAGCCCTCTGCCCTTCCCCTCTCCAATGATAAACAAGAAAAAAAAGGGTAACAATATTTTGCTCATCCTGTTCAGGTGATGCTCTCTCTGCTTTCTAAATGCCTGCTTGTCTACACAAATTATTACTCTTATAATAATATCTTTTCTTCTAACACTACAGAGTACTGCTTGCAACCTCATTTTATTTTAAAACTTCAAATAGATTTTGAAGTTTTAAATGTTGGCCACTGATTTTAAAAAAAGATGTGATATATACTTTCACATTGTCTAAAATATCTCTATGTTTGCCTACTTCATCAAAGATTTTGTTCTGCATTCCCAAATGGAGTAAAGCAGATTTGAAAGTTACATTGCCATATCTTATATAATGTAAATTTTCTCATATGTCAATATGGCAAACACTATGCAAATTATAAAATTTAATGTGACATACTTTGTGTCAAAATCTTTATGGGAAAGGAAATAAACTCATTTTTCTATTTGACTGCTTTATTTGCTAACCATTCCTTCCTCTACCTTATAGCTATATGAAGGTATCTATGCTTAGGCAGCAGGACGTGAAAGGTTTCCATTAGATATAAGGCACTTTAGACAGGTTGCAGGTCCATAAGCTGCAAATCTTTATTGATTATTGCTTAGGAAGATCTAAGTTACTATTGAACACCATTTCTTAAATCTCTCCTCAGAAGGCTAGGCAAGTTTCCTTCTACTTCAGGCATCAAATGTAAATAAAAACCCCACAACTAAGCAGTTAAATAGGATTATTAGAGGTTTATTTAATTGTCTTTTTTTCTTTCCTCACATCCAGTTTCCTTCTCTACGTTAGTAATTTTAGAGTAGACAGACAATATGAAGGTGTTGGAAATTTTACAGATTTAAAATTGATAACAAAGGTGTCAGTTTTTGCCTATAGCTCTCCTTTCTCTCTAGAGACTTCTTTAAGATAGATCTTCCTTGTCTCAGCTACTGGCCTTGTTCATTCCTTTCTGATGATGCTCTGCTTGCCAGATGTGCTCCGGGACTTGCAGCCCTCAGACTTCCCCACTTCAGAATATAAAGGAGGCTGCTTTTGGATAAGACTTGGTCATGCCCTAGGGGAAACAAGTGGTTCTGTTGCAAACTTTGCAGATTATCCTGCAGATATGATGTAACTGAAATCAGATTTTCATGCCTTAGAGTTGCTTACTATCTCTTACACAGGATACATAAATATTACATGCACAGTGACTAACTGAAGCAATCAGATTGAATCTGGAACAGTGTTGCATTAATACAGGATTCTGTTATCCTTAAGTATCTCAAATACTATTCCATCATCAATAGCATCCTCTAAGATAAAAGTTACCGCTCAAAGTGAATAGCAACTGGCAGCAGAATCTGTCACTTACTGTCTATACAGCCTACGAACTTGAAGTACATTGACACTGCTTTTGATCTAGAGGTTCATTAAAGGAAGAGAACAAATCAGGGATGCTTTATCACTTCACTCTTTCTTTTATAATGTTTTATAAATAAATGGACTCTCTCATCACATTATCCTAAGCTAACCCACCAGCTGATGCATCTTCTTGTAGTTCTGATGTTCCAGAAGGAGGTGGCAGCATGTGTTACTGTGTGAACCCCTGCACTTAGGAACTAACAGAAATTAAAACCTGATGCAGAGCAAACTGAGGCAGTATCTGCACATTGCTTCAATCTAGTGTTGAGAAGAAACACCAGGAAAGTGCCATGGGCATTATGGAGGTTGCTTCCTTCATGGTCCAAATGAGATTGTGCCATGGCAGAGATAGTGAGTTTTAGTGATTTTTGCACTCCTGCTTATGGCTTGTGTCAAAATGTAGCATCTCTGTTACTTAACATTTATGCCCTAGTCAAAGTATTTCGTTTATATTTAAGACTTCAGCTACTCTAGAGACTATCCTGAATAGCATCCACTAGTGAATTTACCTGTGATTTGCAATGGTATTACATGCTGAAACCTCTATCTCTGTCCAAATCAATGTTCAAATTAAGGAAGCAAACAAAGGAAAAAAAAAAAACAAAACTAATGCCTCTGTAGCAAGCTCTTTGTGAGAGAAATTCTCATTCTTCATAGCATGAGATTGTAAAAAGAATAGGCTATAATTAATCATAGGTGTTGTACATAAAGTTACTTTAGTATTTCTTGGCTTTGTGCATTTTGAATTCTAAATTAAGAGGCTCTTTTCAGTGTAGACATAGGCTGGGAAAAGCTTAAATTAATAAAACGTGTAAATAGGCAAGACTAATGGATAAAATGTTGGTGGGAAAAAAAATCTAGCAAAAGATAAAAAAAAAAGAAACAAGTCTTCTCTTAAATTTGAACCAAAGGTTTCCAAACCTTGAAACAGTTAAGTGAGTATGCTTTGCAATCTCAACTATTCCAGTGGCTCTTGCAAATGGGTCAGATAGTATTCCTTAGCTGTATTACTTTCCTCACAGCAATTAAGCATCCAAGACCCTTGTCTCAAGGAAAGAAAAACAGCTTCATAACTTGTGTATTGAACAAGATTTTCTTTTTTTTTTTCCCTAGAACAAGGTAAAGTCAAATGTCAAAAGTAGAGGTCCCAGTG
This sequence comes from Callaeas wilsoni, assembly GCA_013398955.1. Lineage (NCBI taxonomy): Eukaryota > Metazoa > Chordata > Aves > Passeriformes > Callaeidae > Callaeas > Callaeas wilsoni. The sequence goes on from VWPU01011373.1 coordinate 32,582, forward strand.
GAGTAAATTGGTTCCCAATTCAATATACCTTTCCTATATCGTGCAGAGGCAATCTCACAAATGAGGCGCTAACCTCCACTGAAATGACTGACTGAGACACTCAAGTAGTTTTGTATGCCTTATTATTATTTTATTTAATAATTTCAGCAATACTGTTTGTTCCCTTGATGCTGGCATAAATGGAGGAGAAACCTATGCATATTATTTTCTTGCTTGGTGATTGTAATATCTACAGAGGAAGTCATATGACTTCATTTACATAGCATATAGATTACTAATCACATCAACTGTAACATATTTCATGACATTTCTGGACCGATATTATTTCATTGCATTAAACAATCTCATTAATTGTTTCACAACAAACAAGCGCTAAGGATTAGTCATATAGACATACCATAAGAGTAATTTTTAAAAGGTCAGTTATATTTAGCAATCTCAGGCCATTCTACCTAAATCTAAAGATAAGCCAACACATAGTAACAAACCTTGGGTTAAAACCAACATATTGATAGCAGAATTTGAAACCAGATTTTTCTTACAGAAAGAAAAAAATCCACGTGAAAATAATTAAAAAATTGAAAGTGAAAGGAACTGTGTATACAATCATTAACCTCTGGAAATTAAATCTTGAATTTTAAAAGAATGACAGTTGAAAATTTTCTGTTTCAATTACGCCATTAAAAACAATATTTTAATTGCTTTCATACATTTTTTTTCCACACCATGAGATCATACTTGATTCTGTGTAGATTACTGAAAAACCAAATAGAAGATGTATTTATCAAGAGGGTTTAAAAACTGCAAAAGAACTTTTAAAAATTCAATATCTTTTTTCAGAAAAAAAATTTCAACATTGAAAATCGGATAAAGTGTAGCAATACCCAACTTCATGTTCCTGTTTTAAATGTCCAGGATGTACTTTGGAATTCAGTTAAGTTATTTTACTGAATGTCTTTTGCACTACTGCAGCAATGTAGTTGAAGTAGAAAATCAGAAAAGTTCCTGCCTCAAAATTTGCTGAAGATGTCTTTCACTATAAGGTAGACATTGTCATTACAGATTAATAGAAACAGATTTTTCTTTAAAACTTGAGCTGTACTGCGCAGTACAAATCTTCCAACCACTGGTACAAAAACGTCTTGCTACTGCAGTATTTATCCTTTTTTTTGCTCTGTAGATGTTTCCTCGCTGTCTATAGAAAACTGTTCCTCCCTCCCTGTATAAATGATACGAAGTGACACTATAAAGACATTTCTTTCTTACCCTGACAAACCTATATTTAAAATTTTCCTCTTAGCAGCAGTAGTAGAAGATTTTTTGATGATTTCTTACATTTATTGCTTGCATCTTCATTCTATAAAGGTATAATATCCATTAATTATATTGTCATAAGACCTTATTTTTATTGTCCTGTAAGTGTTTTTGCACTTCCATGACTTCTGAGGTATGATGCCTGTTCTGCTGAATGACCTGAGTGTTAAATGGTGACACAGCATTAATCAGTATCGAGAAGTAAGATTGAAAATTCATAAATTCACGGGAGAAGACTGTTTTCAGGACAATTTACTATTCAGACCTCATATTCACACTGTGAATGATTGTAATTACCTGCTGTGACAATAACACATTCATAATACAGTACAGAAATGAACTCGTATTTTTAGTTCATTATTTAGGGCAGCAATTCACAACCAGACATAGAAATAGGACAATACACAGGAAGCAATTTTACCATTCACTGCAAGTCAGCAAAGGGAAAAAGCAATTCCATAAAGTTTCTGACCCTCATTCTTGGGAAAACTGCTAGTTTAGTTAAAAGTCTTTTTAACAATCAATGTAATTATTAATCACACTATTAATGTTATTGATGCTTGCAGACTACTTGTAGTCAGTAGAATTGTAGAATGCTACAAGGCATTCCAGAGTAATCTTCCAACAGTATAGCATTATAGGTGAGGATGCGAAAAACATGCCTCCTTTAATCTTGGCATGTTTGTAAAATTTTTCCTCTTTCTTAGCAGGATACATCTGCTGTTTATTAGAATTTGTTGCGTAAATCCAGATTAATAAGCACAGACCCTCCTTTTGTGTTGGGGCATATGAAACTGATTTGGCATTGATTTAAAATATAGAGAAATAACTTTTGGGGTTTTAGATGATGATCATCTAATACAACCTATTATTCTAAACAGTGTAATGAGTAATTACAGCTGCTATATTTTTTTCCTAAGGCTGAATGCTCTGCCAAGTTTTCCTGAGGAACAGAAAAAAAGTCCTTGGATAGTGAGCTCTCTAGCAGCATAACTAACTTGATTTGTAGGACAGCATAGTTTTAGTGCTAAAATGCTGTTTATAAAACGAAAATTATTTAATAACAGGTTATGGAATGCAGCAATGTGTAAGCTAATCAATTAAACCACATATTCCATTCTTGATATTTTTACAGTAATGAAGCCTGAGAATCGTGGATGAATGTCCAAGAAAAGCTACAGGACTACAGCCGAAACTTTGTATTAAGTGAGAAAAGACAAATTAGGAGTCCATATGAGTAGATGGACAATTAAATGACCATATGTGTGTACCATATTTATACATTAGAGATGTCATAACCAGACGATATGAAGGGAATGATCTCCACTGACACACTTCAAAAGTGTCCCAAACCTAACAGATGCTACTAAGGCTTACAGAAGCTAGTAGACCCAAAATCATATAGGACTGAAAAGAATTAGATTGTCCTGTAGATAATGGTTTGAAAACAGTTCCACAGACACAGGATTGTCTCTCCTATTCAATTTCACCTTCACTGAAGGTAACCAGCATGGGCAGAACCACAAGTCAGAGAAGGTTCCACAGTTTTGGGGTTCATTTTAATAAATTAGAGTATACATTTGGAAAGTACTCCAAGAGCTTAGTATCGCATGCTGGAAGAATCAGAAGGACTACAATCTGAAATGCTAAGAGTGAGTGTGCTTTGGGATTGGTCTCTTACAGCGAAGACGGTAAGTCCTACTGTAAGGAATGTAGTGGGAAAGGAGAATAATTACCTCTGCAGATGCAGACAACTTACGTCCAGCAAATCCCTTCCCACCCCAAACTTGTAAATACTTTGTTCTGGATGTAGTGTGTTGATACCATAATAGAGATTAGTTGGTTCATGCTAACTGGCAGTCTCCCTGGTAATTCTATCATACTTTGGGAGATAAGGCATTCAAATAATTTATCCTTTCCCATCGGTTTTTTTGCCTTAGGTCCCAAATTTTGGAGTCTGAAGAATGACAGCCTAGGTATGGGCCATTTCATACCAGTTGACTTTAATTTCTGTGAATGTTCTCAAGAATGTTTAATTTATCAAAATAAGCAGAAGCTAAAATAATGAACAAATACTGTCACTAAAATAATGCGCGCATACTCAAATTGGAGTGCCAAAACTGGGAAATGGCAGTAAGATGATGCATTAATCAAAAGTTTAGATATTTGTGCAAGTCCTACTGAAATTTTTCAGTTGAACTCAGGCTGTTAAATTATCTTTCCGAAGGCAATCTGTTTTTCACTGTTCACCTTCCCTTATTTTTACATTTTGTAAACCAGAGACATTACTCTTGCATTTGATTTTTATTGATCTCAGCAAACTTTTGGTGCTTCATAACAAATAATTACATTTTCATGCGCTAGAAACTGCATGCTTCTTGCTTCTGTGATCAATTTGCACGTCCTGAGCAAAGACCCTTCAACTTAGTAGAAAGAATTCGGATTCCTTCTGCTAAGTTTACAGTAGGCCTCCTAGAATGTTTCTGAAAGAGATATGAAGCAGAACAGACACTGCCTTAGTAAAGCCATATTCATTCTTAACACAGTTCTCAGAAGACACTCCAAAACTTTCCAGTATGGCATTCTAGTTCTTACCAGCTTTATAGTACTGCAATGTAACCCATTATAATATCTTATCTTTACCTACTACTCAGTTATTCTTCTGATTTTTATAATGACTATCAAGGCAGGATGAATTCTTGAGTGTCTGTAGGAGACCTCCATATCAGGAACTTTTTGTGCCTGCCTCTGCTAGGCTGATGAGCCTTGTTTCCAGCAGGTTTATGTTTAGATTGATTTCAAGAAAGTCATTGTGGTATAATAGCATTATTTAGATTTCATGAATCAAGGTTGATCTGTGGAAAGCCAGCTGGCTGCCCAGAATTGGTTTCTCTTACCCAGATGAAAAACTGAATTAAATGCCTCTAAATCTTCCTTTCCATATAAAATTACTCCCTTTACTCCAGCCATGAATGTTGAGAGGTTGTGAATTGGTGGACTATGTGATTTGTTGTATCAATAAGGCAATGTCTCTGTTCAGATGTGTTCTTTCTCAAAAAAAAAATGAGGACTTGTATTAAGGGGAAAAGTTACAAGCTTGTGTTAATGATTGGGGGAAAACAATTCAGAGGCAAAGCATGAGGATCAACACTAGAATCCATTTGAATAACACTGAGCATAATAGATAGCCCTGGAGTAAGCACAAGGGTGTATTTCACTCAAGAACCCAGCTGCAGTCATAAACTGTGAGAGTTTTATGAATGGCATCAGAGCCTCAGGAATTAATTCAGCCTCATACTCAAAGTGGTGCCATATGTTGTTATTTATAATATCCACTTTATAATTACTACTCTTATCAAATTTAATATTTGTAGCTATAATATTTCAAAGATTAAATCATTAATTTGAAATGCTGAACTTTCCTTGAGGTAACATCTTTAAAACCATACTCAGTTCCTTATCAAATGAGATTTTTAGGGGTACTATATTTAATACAAACTGATGCCTGCTGAATAACTTTTAACGCCACAAGAAACTATTCTCTTTAATAAGGCTGTGGAGTGCAATGGGACTCAACATAAGAGCTATGGTCTCATTTTTTACTTGAGAAGTTGCAGATTTATATTGGGTCCATTAGATAGTCATAAAGTGTAAGAAGGCCATGAAGAAAAAATCCATTTGCTCTGTTATGTGATCTTCTGTGAAATTAAAGGCCTTAAATACTTACCTATGGTCTGCATGGGAAATTGAGATAATCAAAATACTCCAAATAAGTGATTCAAATTAAAAATTCATTTATTTGAAAAATCTGTTCCTGATTTCTACATACTGCCTAAAATAAACATCAGAGATCGTGCTATTCTTGGAAGTTAACTGTTATTTTTCTTCCCATGATAATATTCTTCGTCACACTTATTCTTGGCCTCTTCCCATATATGTAACATTTTGGCAGTACAGCCAGCATAAGAAATGAAACATGACTATGGGAAAAGCATTCCTGCTCTCTGAAGCAGCTTGCAGGTAGGCAATTTGAGTGCAACTGAAAAACAACTGTATGGAATCACAACAATCTCACAAAAATCTTTCACCCCATCTCTACCATTTTTCCCCCTCTTTTTAATTTTTCTTTTTTTTTTGTTTGTTTGTTTTAATTTGCTTTCCTTTTAAATATTTTCTTCTGTGTGCCTTGTACTTAGATAAAAATAAATGCGAACATAAGACGGCTTCAATCAATAAGTGCCGTTTCAATCAATGAATGCTGTTAGTAAAAGGGTTTCTTGTCACTTAAATTCAAGGTCTCTATTATTGGACCATATACAGAAAGTCTTCTTGTGGAAGACTCTACATAGCTTGCCTGAGTCATGTCCTTGTATCTCACAAGTTCCATTGTATTGGAAAAATCTTTATGCTATAAAGTATTAGGTATTGTTGCCTTGCTTTGACCCTTGATAGCATGACGTACTGAGAATAAGAGCTAGACTGAAGCAAGGTAAGGACGACATTAATGCAATTTAATCCAGTTCGAACCTGGGACAACCTAAACCATGATCTGAATATACCCTAGTAGAGTCCTTTCAAGCACCTTTATAGAGAGATTTTTCAAGATTCCATTGTCCAAGGTCACCAGGTCTTGCTCCAGCTTTGACAAGTTTTTACAAAATATAACTATCTTTCTGTGCGTATTTATTGAGGTCAAAATGATTAAATTTTTCATCATGGTTATGGAAAGAAAAATTTTCAAGTCTTGATTGCAATTGCACTAATCCTTTGATGAAAACTGTTAAGTGACTATTGTTATTTGTTCTTGTAGAGCATCAGTTTGACTCTTCAATTATTGTGACTGTTTTAAGTGAAACTTTCAAAGTAAGAGAATCACTTGGACAAAAACACGGCAGCAAAATTATCAAAATTTTGCTGATTTTCAGAACTTTTTCTCAATGTAATTTAATAGACATTTATATGGGTTTTAATGATAAATACAGTAGAATTTTGTTATGTGTGAGCAGAAGCAAATCTGAACTCCCAAAGCCTATATGTTAGCATTCTGATCTGGGGGAAACTGAATATCAGATAAACTGTATTAGTTACAGCTCCTACTTAAGAAAATGCTTTATTTTATTTTAATTTCCACATACTAAGTTGAGTTCAACACATACATATTTTTCCCAGTAAAGCATGCTAAGTTTATGAAGACAAATATTTCTTGGACCACATACAGAGCCTCACTGTGATTCTTATCTCCCCTCAGACCTCTAGTATTAATTAATGCTGTCTTCATATTTTACAACTTTAAGTTAAAGGGAAGTATACCCAAGGAAGCCATAAAAGTGGACCTTGATGAAGATCTGACAAAATAATCAGCTATGTTTGTGTTAGCCATATTTACAGGAACAAACGTCCAAACATTTTTTCCAGGTATAAAGCAAAAATGATGTGCTTCCTTTTAATTTAATAATTAGCCCATCTTTATAGAAAGGAAAACAATGTAATTCACAATTGGAATAACTTATACTATAAATTTTACTTTAACCACTGAAGTTATGTATGTACATGAAAGGAAGCCAAAGGCCGGCAAGTAAAAATTGGAGCTTAGTCTTAACTGAGCAGAACATATCAATTAACTTGAAAGTAGAAGAGCAAATATAAAGTACTCCAACAATTTATGAAGGTCCTTCAGAGGTTTTCAGGTCCTACAGGGAAGAAGAAATGCATTTTAATAAAGGAACTTTTGCTGTTTTCAAACTTTATGCTGTTGGAAAACACTGTCCTCTAGGCCTGTTTTTAAAAGCAGGGAAGTCTCACGAGAGCAGTGCCTTAGACAGAGATGGAGTAAAAATAATGCCCCCTCTATTCTTCAAAGGAAGAGATTGATGGCTTTTCATAAGTCACTGATCTGTAAAGGATTCAATTTTTAAATGACTATTTTTTAATGTATCATAGAATCACAGAATGTTTGAGAGACCCTGGAGGTCATCTGTATAAGCAGTAGGGTGCAGGGATAGCTGAGATCATGTTAACCAAGGTAATTTGGATATCCAGAGTCAAGTGCAGCCATGACAATTCGTAGATCAAGTGTGACATGGGCTCTTGTGTGATTTCTGGTGACTAAGCTGAATTCTTCAAATAAAAGCCTTGGTTGTGCTAAAGAATTTCCAATATCTTTAGTCTACTAATCATGCATTTAATAGTTTAACATCAGATTTAGAAGCATGTGATGATTTCTGGACCTAGATTTACAGCATAGCCTAGGTAAAGACTGGTGGAGAGAGGAATCCTACAGGGATTTAGTTCCATCAGGAACTGGCAGCCAGCAGGGCTGTGCTCTGCCTTTACACGCTGACCAACCCTTGGGGCTCGGTGGCTGTAGGGGGTTTCACGGGGCTGCATGAGCTTGGCCTCCTGCTCCAGGTGGGCTGAGATGGCTGCAGGCAGGCAGCTCCCCCAGGAACCAGGATCAGGAACTGAGGGGTGCCACTCCACAGAACATGGCAGGGCAGAGCAGGGTCATAACATCTGTGGGCTCTGCTGGCTCCATGGGCAACAGGGAGATGGAGGCAGTAGATCTTGGCTAGCCAAAGAGAAAAAAGCAGTGATACAATGACGTGGGTGCTGGAGATATCTCTGGGGCAGGGACTGATGGAGCTGGGCTCAGCTGAAATAAGGTCCTTGGCCATTTGGAAAGGATGTGGGAGGCACCTAGGAGACTAGGCGGAGTCACAAGGGCCTGTTAGTACCCTCAGGTTCCTAAGAGTCACTTTTAATTCCTCCTCGTTTTAATTTAATTGAGTTAACTCTTGTCTTGTGCTGTGAGACATAAGAGAGAGTAATTTTTAGTCACACCACTCTGTCTTTTAGACAGTTCTCGAAGTACTTCAGATACTTTGATCATGTCCTCTCTTCTTATTTCCAAAGTAAACAGTCCTAATCTTCTCAATCTCTCTTAATCTCTGAGATGCCCTTGATGATTCATCACTCTGCGAGCAGTCTCTGCCTCTGCCTTCACAATATGTTTTCTAAGACGAGGTGACCAGTATTGTAGCCAGGATGAGACTACAGCACCCCGTGATTTATTGAAAGATAATATAATGTTATTTATATATGCAGCCTGTTATATCTTCTCTAATGTAGTGCCTCGTTAGTGTTTCTGAATAGCTTCTGAGCGGTACTGGCAGGGGCACTGTGAGCTCTGCTGTTTGTCTGAGGTCCCTTTGCTGTGTTGCCACAGATGTTAGGTGCTGTGCTGTTGGTGTTGTTGCTCTGTAGATGCTGGGATTGCTGCACTGCTACAGATATTGCAAAATGTAGGAATTCTTTATTTGAAGTGCACATTTTCTTTATGTGTTTGCATTGAAATGCATTCACTACAACGCTGTCCTTTCAGGGCCACTGCACAAATGTGTTGTCACAGCATATGTGAATGTATGTGCCAAGTTAGCTGATGTTGGTCTGGGGAACAGAGGCCCTCTGTCCTCCTTCTAGGAGTTCACCTATGCCTGCTTTTCTCCTGGAAAAAGGCATCTGCCTTGTGGAGAAGTGATGATGCCTTCACCCACTTGGGATACAGACCAGCAGTTATGGGGTAATCCCAAAAGTATCATTGGATTAGTGGATGAAGCAGGACTCATTGTTTTTAGAACACAAGGGCACTCTAGCACACATACTGGACAAGTACACCAATTTATCTCACTCTTTTTGGATTGGAGCAAGTTGACCTCCTTTCCTTTTCTACCCACAAGCCTGTGCCAAGGCAGGGATGAAAAGAAGATAAAAATAAATTTAAAAAAAGGTTAGTTATAGCAGAAGAAGCAGAAGATGGGGCAAGAGTCAAGAATCTCAGATATTTGCTCAGGAGATTAATCTGAATTGCCAATTTTTGGGCAAATTCTTGGTGTATGTGTAAATTCAATTAGTATATATTGGTAACATTTTAAAGGAAACTTTTCTTTGAAATAGCCTGACTTTACTACTCAATAGCTGATGTGCTCTGGATGAAAAAAGGGTTTTGGCAACACCCTAACTTTACATTTTTGGATCCAAAGGAAGTTGGGTAGGAACTGACATCTGCCTAAACGACAATATGGTGAAATTCAGATAAGTTTCGAATTTTTTTGTTTTCTGAACTGCAGTATTTTTTTATGGAGTCTTAAAATTTCATGACTTATGGAAAGTTACTCTCATATACGGGCAGTAATTTCTCATTGGTACACCTATTACAGCCTGCCCCTGAAAGCAAGAACCAAGGTTCTTGTTAATAGATCCCTTGGGGCAGATCAGAGTGAAAAGACACTGAATGATCAGTGTGTATATATAAATATATAAATGTAGGGTTCATTTTAGAACAATTTGGTTGCAATGGAAAGGAGTTATGGAGCTAATTTGATTTTTGTCTGTAGAAATATAGTGATATAAAATGGCAAAAAATGTTTAAGAAAATGTATAAAGAAAGAATAAAAAAGAAAGGATAAGAGTAGAAAGACATCACCACTCATGGATCCAGTGATGAGACCGGGCTTGATCTGTTGAGGACTGGGGAAGCCCACAAAACATAAGTGTTCAACAGGTTAATATACGTTCAAATTTGGGTGAAACTCCCAGGTACTTCCCCTGGAGGCGGGAGTTTTACAGTGTGTGATGCAGCATTATTGATCTCTTTCAACCGTGTGGATCATGCACAGTCCTTTGGTGGAAGGCCCCAGAAATTAGTCTGGAGCACTTTAGGGGTCTCTGATGGTTTATGACACCTTATAAGGTGTGACAGCTGCCTCTGATGACAGTGTAATTGAGCTAGTTATGCCCCATCGGAAGGAATGAATACATCTAGGCCTGCTGGAGGGGAGGGGGGAGTTTTAAAATGGAGCCAGTTGTGTAAGGGAGCATATTGACATGATAAAAAGCACTACCCTGCATTGGCAGGGTCTGATTCTTATCTTCCTTCTCCATTATTTGGCTCAAACACCAGCTTGTAGCCTCTGGTGGTGGTTGTGCACCCCTTCCGTCTTATGAGATTCCTAGGTTTTGCCATTACACACGGAAAACTCTCCTTCACCATTTTGGCTGGGTGTGCAAACCTTGCATTAGCAAAGCACCTGCTGCTTTTGCAAATTGTGAATTGTTTGAGTAATTAGCCATTAAAATTTCAGTCTCCCACAACATTCAAGGTCAGTCCAGGTGAACAGAGATCTAAGATTATATGCTTTGTGAAAACATCTGCTCATCTCGGATTCCATCTAAATATTCCAGATACTCCAGATACATTCAAAACTACTGTAATTCCTGGGGTCTACCAGTGGAATTAGGTCCTTTAATTTTTTATGAAGATATCAGTGTTCTTGAAAAATTTTGTCAGGACTTCACAGAATCACAGAATAAGCTGAGTTGGAAGGGACCTGCAAGGATCCTAGTCCAGCTCCTGGCCTTGCACAACACGTTCACCAAGAGTCACACCTTGTGCCCAAGAGTATTGTCCAAACACTTTTTGAACTCTGTCAGGCTTGGTGCAGTGACCACTTCCCTGAGGAGCCCGTTCCAGTGCCAAAAAAACCTTTTGGTTGAAGAACTTTTTCTAATAGCCAGCCTAAACCTTCCCTGAGACAACTTTGTGCTTGTTGCAAACTTTTTGTACAAAGTTATCACATCTTCCAGTTTTGTATCATTCACTGAAAAAGGGCCTGAATGAGTCTTTCCAAATATGTGTGTGATTGTCTGAATTGAAACATTCAATTATAATTCGAGCAAAATGTATTTTTCCCATAAATTCCTTTTTTCATCCATTTTGTTTATTTAATAATGTAATAAGGTTTGGATTTTGTGTACTCATCTTGAAAAAGTCCTACGCTCTTAATTTTTTGCATCAAAAATGTTGCAAATAACAAAAATAAATCTTAAGTTTGAAAATGAATTGTTTTCATTACAAAGCTAGCATTAGTGCTTAATGAGCTTGCATACATATGGCTACATATCACAGCATAGCTGTAAACATCATAAAACACAAAATAATTAGGTGACCTTTCCCCAGACTATCTTCAGTGGCAGCACTATGACCTTCTTAGATTGCATTCTGAACTTCTGGCTTACTATTGATTGCAAAATCAGTGAATGTAATGAAAGCAAGTCTTAGGATGCCATAAACTGTTTCACAAGACAGAGATGGCAGCATTTGAAATGTGTTGAAAGCTCTAATGTAAATTATTTATACTGCTTGCATGATGCAAACCTCTCTGCTTGAAGAGACTAATCAATTCTTCCATTTGATAGGAAGTTTAATTGGATAGAACAGCTAGGGGTGCAAATATTGCTCAGCTACCTAATTCATTGGCTATTTAATTGAGGCTAGCCTAATGTTTTCATTGTTGCTACATATATTAGAGCAAAAAGACATTAAGATGATTTAATCATGGATCTTGCAACAGGAAAACCTTAAGCCTTAACCAGCGTGTTAAAAATATAACATGCATGTTGCAGGGATAATTATATAGTCTCGACACTGTATGGCATGAGGTATGCTCCTATCCATCACTAGAGGTGGAACATACCTTCCAATAGTATAAGCAATAAAATAGGCACTTCAAATTGAAGCAAACATCTGCACAAGTCATACTTAATTGATTTGTCAATTGTCTGATTCTTATTAGTTTCTTAAACCTTTATACTTAGCAAAAGTAAGTGTAAATATGTCTTTATTTGGTTCATTTTAGCTTCTAGAAATTATATTTTCCTCTCATAAAAAGACTATAAAGACCAAGTGTTTAAAGACCTATCTATATAAATATACAGCAAGCTGTATTAAACACACATCAAGGTACAATTTCTGCTGAAATTTATCCCAAAATGTATTTGCAAATAGAGGGCTAGAAATAAGCGTTTAAGATAAATCACGAAAATGTTTCAGCTGTCTTTTAAAAGGAGCATGTTTTGAGGTTAACACATTTAGGAAAATAAAGAGAAATAGTTCAGAAAGTAAGACACATGCTCTAGAGTCAAGGTCACATTTGCCTGCTATGACATATATTTTCATGTCACAGTAGCTGAAGTCCTGTCTTTTCTTACAGCCCAAGAAATTGGGAGCGGTGATTATTCTAACCTAGCTGTTATCTCTAGAAATAATGTTTTTGCTGAAGCTAAGTTAATGAGGTAAGGGCTGGTGATCTGCTAATTAAAAGTCTAAAAATAGTACTAGTGATAAATGTGGTGTCAAAATATTCTAGCTAAGGAAGAATGTTTAAGTTAGCATTGATCAATGCACAGCTCTGATTTCATGACACTGCATATTCATTTAATGAACCTCCCCTTTTATCTGTTAATTACTACAACACTCTCTGGATTAAGACTATATCGCATTCTTCGGAGAATCTGTGCATTGTCTAGTTCAAGTTTATTTATGAATATTTATTAGTTTGCTACCATACCAGAATCTTCTTAGTAGCTAACACATTACCTCACACTAATAAGGGCTTTTGTTTGACATGGAAAGCAATTGCTTTACATTGGAAAAGCTGTTAAAGCTTAGTGTAAGTCTTTCAGAAAAGCAAAGAAAATTGAGAAGCTAAATATATAGACAGGGATTTTCAAATAGGCCCATCTGAATTATATTACCCATTTGCATCATACCACATTGAGAGTAGCACACTAACCCAACTTAATTCTAAATAGAAGCATCTGACCAGTAGTTCTACAGTTAATGGTAAATCATATTTCCAGTTCATCTGTGAAAATAGCATTTTTTTTCCAAATTCAGTGCAGTGCATTGTGAATTTGGATATGTCAAACTTATTTCCAACTGAACAGAATTTTATTAGAGTGTGTTATGGCCTCTAATTAAACCTGGACACACCCTTTGACCTGCAAAAGTAAAAGTGTGATGAAAGATAATTTGCAAACCAAGACTAGTCAGAAAACCAAACACAGGCTAAATGATAAGAATAGAAAGAAATGACATGCAGTATAAATAAAAAATCAGTACAAAACTATCAGTCTCTGGAAAGCTTTACTAATAGCAACACTGAAACTTGTGCTACCAACAACAAGGATCCCATAAACAAACTCATCCATTGTCTGTTGACACAAAATGTCCCTACAAAAGTTAACAATGTCACACCTATTGATTTTGGCCTTATTTAAGTTATTGATTGCCAGAGCTTAAGACATCTGAAAAAAATATTGCTCCAGAATAAAACAAAAGATACAGTTCTTACTTTTAAGCATGGTCAGGCCCTTTTCCAGAAGGACAAGTTTTCTCAATGCCTTTTTGAGACAGTTAATCAGGAGTAGCCACAATGCAGTCATACTTTCACAGATCGAATATGACATGTTATAGATGTTAAAGTATCGGAATCCTCATTCCTTGATGATTTCAAATAGGAATGTGATTAAAGTCCTTATGATATTGTATTTGGGTATTGTCCCAGTTCTGGGCCCCTGCCTTCATGAAAGACATTTGAAGTGCTGGAGTGTGTCCAGGGAAAGATTAAGCTGGTGAAGACTGTAGAGACCAAGCCCTCTAAAGAGAGATTGCTTAGCCTGGAGAAAAGGAAGCTCAGGGGAGACCTTATTGCTCTCTACAACAGCCTGAAAGGAGGCCATATCAAAGTGGGTATTAAGCCTCTTCTCCCAAGAAACTAGTTACAGGACAAGAAGACATGACAAGCTGTGCCGGGGGAGGTTCATGTTGGACATCAGGAAGAATTTCTTCACTGAAGGTGTGGTTCAGCATTGGAATGGACTGCCCAGGGAAGTGGTGGAGTCACCATCCCTGGAGGTGTTCAAGAAGTGCCTGGATGTGTCACTTAGTGCTGTGGTTTAGTTGACAAGTTGGTGTTTGGTCAAAGATTGGACTTGATCATGGAGCTATTTTCCGATATAAATGAATCTATGATTCTATGATTGTTCATTTCTTATGAGAGGAAAATCTTGGATGTCAGCTGTGGCTAAAGAGGACCTGGATCATTTCAAACACTCCTGCATCAACCTTTGAGCATTCCCATGTCCTTGCATCTGCTGCTTCAGATAGAACCACAAATCTCTAGACAGAAGAGACATATAGATAACTCAATCTCTTGTACAACAGTTACTGTTGCACCAATCTCAGTAATTTGCACTTGACTAAAGTTTCTTTTTTGCTATGCTAAAGCATACTAATAAATACATAATGCAGCAGTGGAAAGAAGCCAGACCCTATAGCAATTAAGATTATGTAGAATATACAGAGACAGTAAAGCCCACTGAAATGCCATGAATGAAAAAACAGTAGCAAAGACTGGATATATCAGTATGGGGAGAGAAACTGAGTATTAGAAAAGTTAAAAGAAGTGGTCCTTGTGAATGAAATCACTTATTTATAGGCAAAAATTCTAAATATAGAAGTATAAGGAAACAACTACACCTTCCCTGTTAACAGATTTGCACAGAACACTTTTAATCCGAATAAGCAGTTATTTAATACATTATTCTTAATGCTCATCAGGGTTTTGCTAACAACTGTGTAATTTTCCACTCTCTGAATCATATTGGCTGCAGTATGCTTGTCTTTCTAATTGTATCTCTGATTTGACCTAAGAGTGAGATGATTTACCACCTGTACTCTTAACTTAAACTGTGCCAGCCTAATTGGCTCCAGATTTAATCAAACGTTCACAATGTCAGTGTTTCATTTTCACCTTTGCTTATGTGAAATGACATTGATCACCAGTGATGAGCTGAGATTGTGTGGCTTTGTCTGTGCTGTTACAGATATTATTGGACTTTTGTTTTATTTATCAGTGGTTACTCCAGTATGCAACTATTGTCATGAGAGATTTGGTTTCATAACTTCTGTATTTTTACTGGTGTTCTGGGACCATAAAGAAATGCAGGCTCTCTCTTTTATATTCACATCCAACCTTAATGTGTCTGCCATCTGTCAAAGGTGTAGGTTTGTTGCTTGCATGTTTTGTGGGTTATTCATACCTCAGACATTTCCCCTCTGAGCATTGAATTACCCCCTCAGCAGATTATGCTTCTCTCCATTGACTGTACAGATTTTTAACTGTCATCTACAAACATGTACCAAAATTGTTTTCTAGAGACGACTGTGCAAATAACCACATTCTATGTATTTCACAGGCTGATTGGAAAAAAAATTATGTCTATTTTCTTCTGCTACAGTATAGTGATATTCTTTCAGTAGTCATAAAAATTGCATTATGAAAAAACCCTGAAATTTGTACAGCAACTGTAATTATGCTCTTGGGACCTTTGATTTTTATTAATACTCTAGGCAATTTTTGGTGGCATATGCCTGAATGAAATTCCTTTCCTGTTACATCTACCCTCTGGAGTGTACATACACATAGAACACAAAGTTAGACACATATAAAAATGAACATAATACATATAGTATATAGCTACTACCCATCCGACAGTCTGATATGAGTGATTTTTAGGAAGGTGAGGGGTATTAATCCTAGAATCCACTAGTCAGTCTCAAGGAATTAGTGGGACTGGGATTTTACCAGTGGAACTAAAATTTTACCTTTGCTTGGAAGAGAGCTTTTCCAGCTTCTGGGCATTAAAACAGAGATGATGTCCCATAAGCACTTGCATGTTAGTTACTAGATCTCATTGATTTCTTTCGTAAGTGATTAATTTTTAAAGTCAGTGACAGAAATGTGGTGGGAAAACTAGCATAACTGGAACGCTGCAATAGATGGCTACAAGCTCTTCAGAAGAGACAGGAGAGGGAGAAGAGGTGGAGGGGGTGGTTCTTTATAATATGGAGGCTCTTGATGCCATGGAAATTGAAACTAATGATGATAAAGTCAAATGCCTATGGGTAAGAATCAGGAGGAAGGCCAATAAGACTGACATCCTGGTGGGAGTCTGTTGTAGACCACCCAGCCAGGAAGGCGAGGTGCATAACCTATTCTACCAGCAGCTGGAGGATGTTTCCAGATCACCAGCCCTTGTTCTTGTTCTCTAGGTGACTTTAACCTGCCACACAGCTGCTGGGAACTCAACACAGCAGAGAAGAGGCAATCTAGGCGGTTCTTAGAGTGTGTGGAGGACAACTTCTTGTCACAGCTGGTGAGCGAGCCTGCCAGGGGAGGGACAATGCTAGACCTGCTGTTTGCATACAGAGATGGGCTGGTGGGAGATGTGGTGGTTGGAGACGGTCTAGGGCACAGTGCTCATGAAATCATAGAGTTTTCAATATTTGGTGAAACAAGGAGGGGCATCAATAAAACTTACACACTGGACTTCTGGGGGGCAGACTTTGGCCTATTCAAGAGACTTATTTGGACAGTTCATTGGGAAGCAGCCTTTAGGAAAAAAGGAGTCCAGGGAGGATGGGTGTGCTTTGAAACAGAAATCTTGAAGATACAGGAACTGACTGTCCCTATGTGCCAAAAGATGAGTCGACGAGGAAAATGCCCAGCCTGGATGGGCAAGGAGCTTTTGAAAGAACTAAGGAAAAAAAAGAGGGTGTACCTCCTTTGGAAGGAGGGTCAGGTATCTCAGGAAATGTTTAAGGGAGTTGCTAGGGCATGTAGAAAAAAAATTACAGAGGCAAAAGCCTGATTAGAACTCAAACTGGCAATTTCTGTGAAGAAATAAGAAATATTTTTATAAATATATTGATGGCAAAAGGAAGGGTAAGGACAACCTCCACTCTGTGTTAGATGCAGGAGGGGATTTAGTAACTGAAGATGAGGAAAAGGCAGAGGTACCGAACAGCTTCTTTGCCTCAGTTTTCAACAGAAAGACAGGTTGTTCTGGGGTGGTAGATGGTGTCAGGGAGCAAAATAGCCCCCCGTTATCCAGGACGAAGCAGTCAGAGACCTGCTGAGCCACTTAGATGCTCATAAATCTATGGGACCAGATGGGATCTATCCTAGGGTGATGAGGGAGCTGGCAGATGGGCTTGCAAAGCCGCTCTTCAGCATTTACCATCAGTCCTGGCTCACTGGGAAGGTCCTGGATGACTGGAGTTTGGCCAGTGTGACGGCCATCCATGAGAAGGGCCAGAAGGAAGATCCAGGAAACTACAGGCCTGTCAGCTTGACCTAAGTACCTGGCAAGGTTATGGAGCAGATCATCTTGAGTGCCATCACACGTCACCTACAGAATGGCCAGGTATCAGATCCAGCCAGCATAAATTTAAGAGGGATAGGTTGCGCTTGACCAACCTGATCTCCTTCAATGACCATGTGACCCCCCTGGTGGATGCAGGGAAGGCTGTGGACGTTGTCTGTTTGGACTTCAGCAAAGCCTTTGACACTGTCTCCCACAGCATCTTCCTGGAAGAGCTGGCAGCCCACAGCTTGGACAGGAGCACTCTTTGCTGTGCTAAGAGCTGACTGGATGGCCGGGCCCAGAGAGTGGTGGTGAACGGTGCTGCATCCAGCTGGTGGCCAGTCACCAGTGGGGTCCACCAAGGATCAGTGCTGAGGCCAGTCTTGGTTAATGTATTCATTGATGATCTGGATGAGGGAATTGAGTCCACTATCAGTAAATTGGCCGATGACACCAAGCTGGGAGCATGTGTCGATCTGCTGGAGGATAGGAGGACTCTGACAGGGACCTGGACATGTTGGATAGATAGGCTGAGTCCAACAACATGAAGTTTAACAAGTCCAAATGCCGAGTGCTGCACTTTGGCCACAATAACCCCCTGCAGTGCTACAGGCTGGGGACAGAGTGGCTAGACATTGTCCAGGTAGAAAGGAACCTGGGGGTACTGGTTGACAGCCGACTGAACATGAGCCAGCAGTGTGCCCAGGTGGCCAAAAAGGCCAATGGCATCCTGGCCTTTATCAGGAATAGTGTGGCCAGCAGGACCAGAGAGTCATTCTTCCCCTGTACTCAGCACTGGTGAGGTCACACCTTGAGTGCTGTGTCCAGTTCTGGGCCCCTCAGTTTAGGAAGGACGTTGAGATGCTTGAACACATCCAGAGGAGGGCAACAAGGCTGGTGAAGGGCTTGGAACACAAGCCCTGTGAAGAATGACTGAGGGAGCTGGAGTTGTTTAGCCTGGAGAAAAGTAGACTCGGGGTGACCTTATCACTCTCTCCAACTCCCTGAAAGGTGGCTGTAGTCAGGTGGGGGTCAGTCTCTTCTCCCAGGCAACAACAGACAGAACAAGGGGACACAGTCTTAGGCTGCACCAAGGGAAGTTTAGGCTAGATATTAGAAAGAAATTCTTCACTGAAAGAGTGATTGTGCACTGGAATCGTCTGCCCAGGGAGGTGGTGGCAATCACTGTCCCTGGATGTGTTTATAAAAAGACTGGATATGGCACTCAGTGCCATAGTTTAGTTGATGAGGAGGTGTTAGGCCATAGCTTGGACTAGATGATTTTAAAGGTCTTTTCCAACCTAGTTCATTCTGTGATTCTGTGATTCTGTGATTCTGTGAAATTAAGAGCAAAATTAATAAAAAGCTTCCAGCTAGATAGATCCCAAATTAAAACACGTAACTGTCATCCAAACAAAACATTAAATGTTATTCATGTGAGATGTATCAACAGTTAATTTGTGGTATGTGCAATAGAAAGTGAACAAGCAAAAGAATGCTGAGGATGATGCTACTTTTTTTTTCTTAATGGTTAGACAAATACTTAAAATGAGAATATTAGAATTCTCAATCCTTCACAAGTAGCTTAGCCATCAGTCTAACAGGTAAAGTTGGTAATAGGTAAAATTCTCATGAATTTGTTCCATCATATATCAGTTTCAACTAAGATAACACCTCTCATATCCGTGCTTAACAACTGGACCAGAAGAACTCTTTCTTTCTCTCTGGGACAATTAATATTTACTTGGGACACACAACAGAAAATCAGCTCAAGAAAGTTCTGTCTTATGCAGTACTGCATCTTTGTCCACTTTCCTCCCTTACGCTATCCGAATACTCAGCCCTGATACTCAGACATGGTGTTGAGAGACAACTCTTGTTCGGTCATACTTGAGCAGCTTTGGTGATCCCAAATGTGCAAAGCTGTATTCAACTTTGTATTCCTTCAGTTTCAGAAGCTGCAAACTGTAAAAGTATGGTGTATTGAATGGAAATGACTTTTCGAATACTCACTTCAGAATTCTATAGATACTAAAATTAAGACCCAAACCACAGGTTTTCAGATTTCAAGTTAACAGCTATAGAGTAAAAATACCAAATTCAGCATGTATCTTGAATTCCATTATCTCACTCCATTTTCTAAAAAGATAACTGAATGAAATTCTTAACACAAGGTAATAGATTTTAAATATCACAAAATATCAATGGTTACTATAGGTAGTTTGCAATACAATAAAAACCTGTCTTTTTATTAACGGATACAACAATTTTGCAAAACTCTAGAAACCCCAATGGAATACTTTTCAGAAAAAAACCTAGTTTTTGCTTTGTACCATTTATTTATATATTTTATTCCAAATATATCCCTATCTTCTTTATGTTCCATACTTTTGCGGTTGCAGCAGAAAAAAATAGCAAGAGATTATTAAAAGGGAATGTTCTTAACTGCTTATTATGTTATCAGAAAAATTTTGTGATTCATGATTTTCTGCTAAGTCAACTCCACAGGGGAAAAATATGTGAAAGGTGCATAATCTTGGCCTTCTGGAATATTTATTCATATTAATGCAGTGCATGATTAGAAATGCCTTTGTGCATGTCTATTTCAAACCAGTCATAACAAAAAGGAATGAAGAAGGTAATTATAAATAATTTAATGAAGCTCTGTCAATCGAAATAGCAAATTTTGTATGCATGTAAAGGTGTTTAACTTTGCCAGGAGGGCTTCCCATATACACAAAGGAACTGTGTAAACAAATATTCTGCATATGCTTGTGAATAATTAAATGCATTTAAACAAGAAACCACTATTCTAATATATCTACCCTTAATGACCATTTACTATAGCTATAGCAACTGTAGTTTGCTGTTCATTGACTGTGTGTGTACAATATTGGGATTAAGGCTTGAATCATTCTCCAAAGTCACATATGTAATCTTATAAGATAACAACAATTTAAAGAAGAAAAAGGTGGTAGGGATAATTAATGAGTTCTTTTCAGGTGATTATAAGCCTCCATTTATTATATTGGAGGGTAGTGCTAATAAGAAAGGTCACTGCCGATACCAAAGGGTGATAACCAGGGGCAGTATATGTTATTACAGATGTGTCCATAGCTTCTGAATACACTAGTACTGAAGTGCTTATCTAACTCCTTACGATTTTTAGAAAGAATTTGAAGATAAAATCCAACAAAATTTATTACATTGATGGTAATAATTATGTTGATGGCGCTGTGCCAGCAGAAAGCCCGACACAATTATCTACAGGGTATAAATTGTACCAAGTATCTCAAAAGAGTGCTACTAGAAAGACTCACTGCTTAGGGTCATTCCCAGTAGTAATTCAAGGACAATCCATTTATAGAAAAAAAAGGAAACTATGGCAGGCTCAGTCACATCCACCATGGTAAATATTGCTTTTATGCTTCCACTTAAGGGATCAACTATGAAAAGGAACACTGAAAGCTGCAAAGTATATGCTTTCTTTGGAGCAGATGTATAAACAGAACCAAAAAGAGTGAAGCTGAGAGATTTCCTGTAGGAGAGTGCATAGAACAGCTTGCCTGAGCACAGCAGCAATACAAAATATTCATATAATGTCAAACTTGGTCTAGTTGCTTAAAATACATAATTTCTACTACAAAGGAAATTAGCATTACTCACTTTCATTCACGTTCCGTATAAAACTACAACTTTACCAAGCTTCTGTCAAAGAAAATAAGATGGGAATGGTATACTGTACTGATGGCAAATAGACATCCAAAGTTCTAATGCAGCAGAAATACTTTACAAGAAATTCAAGGAAATGTGCAGAAAAGATGGAGCAAGACTATTTATGAGAGCGTGTAGTGACAGGACAAGGAAGAATGGGTTCAAATTGAAAGATAATAGGTTTGGATTAGATAGTAGGAAAGAAGTCTTTAGTGTGAGGGTGTCCAGGGAAGTGATGAATGCCCCATTCCTGGAGGTGTTCAAGGCCAGGCTGCACGGGGCTCTGAGCAACCTGGCCTAGTGAAAGGTGTCCCTGCCCATGGCAGGGAGTTTGGAATGACATGATCTTCAAGATTCCCTTCCAAACCAAACCATTCTATGATTCTATTAAATTATATTTTGTCAGGAGCTTTCTTTCACCATAAGATTACTGAAAAAAAATGTATTTTACCTGTGCATGTGTGCTTCTTTCTCCATTGTGCCTTGCCTTAACATGGATTAGAGTTTTACAGAAAAGCAACAGGCATTTCGTTCCCCATAATTATTAAGGTTTTGCCTTCAATGGTGTTCATGAAAGAGGTGATTCATGGACGGAATTTTATGCAGTGATAAAACTAAGAAATTCACTAAGAATTGTAATAATTTCTCATACTAGTTCTTACCCACCCTGCAAAACACTTTTTCTTGAGTTACCAAACTATATTGCTCTTAAATGAACTAACTACTTCAACAAATATAAAGAGATCAGATTTCTTCTTAATGAAATTCATGAAAGATTCAATAGGATACAGAAAAGCATCATAAATGTCTTCCTCTCTTTGCTCCTACAGCAAGTTTTCTGCTGTGTTTATCTGTATTTTAAGATCACTTTGCTGCTATTTAACATTATTCTACAAAAGTGTAAAGGTAGACACCTACCTAATATCTGTGTTCCTGAGTTTTTAGCACGCACTGAAAGGAAATCAGACAGATAAGACTATAGAGACTGACATTCCAAACCACTGTGTAGTGCAGGAAATGTCATTTAGTTTTAATCAAGAATGGCTTTTCTCCCCAACATCTGAATTTTTTATCTTTCGAACTAAATTTCACCAGTAATATTTGCTGGGTTAGAATCCCTACTTTCAAATTATCATGGCAGATTTGTAAGATCTCTTCACATTTATATAGTTGGGGGTGAGGTCTAAGGGGTCTGTAAACGTCACAAAACTACATGCAATATTCAGATAAGCCTGTGAAACCTAGGCTCATCTAGAAACGGGGCACAGCCAGGTCAGTGGAACAGATGAACACTAGAAATCCTCTTGTGGAAGTTGGAGATAGAATATGTCAGGCAAAAGGAAGATCTACATAAATATTTCATCCAGCCTGGAGAGAGGCTCTTCTTGATTTACTTCAATGGGAGAGGACAAGAGAGAATGAAAAGCATATGGAACGGTTTTATTGAGAACTGTCAAAAATAAGCTTTCCTGACTAGTCTTTTGATGAGTCTCACTACTCTAGAGTTCTTCCTTGTTATACTACTTCTATTTGCCATTTCAGAATAGTCCCCTTGGCATTACTTACCTCATGCAGGGAAGTATCTAACATTCAGTCAAATCTCCCTCGAGTCTACCCTTTCCCAGGCCTTGTGCCTTTCATCCTGAATAGAGTCCTATACCACTGAATAACACACTGCCTTGTATGTGGGCTTTCTCTCTGTTCCAGTCACTTAAAATGAAAGGTTGGTTCTATCCCACTCAGAGTTGTTCCTCTGCAGTTCATCTTTCCCCTTAAGGACCCACATCTGGAGCTAATGACGGTTCCTATCTTTTGATTCTTCTCATTTTCCCCAATGACAGATCCTTTTTCAGCCTCTCCTGACCTGCGTGAGGCTGTCTTTCTCCCTATCCTCTCTTAGGATGGTACTGAAAACACCGCCATCCTAAACATCTTCATAATCCGCTTTAGATTCTTCTTTTTAATCTCATTTCTCCATCATGAACACAGCCTCTTCAGGTGTCACCAACCAGTGTACATTTAAGCTACATTTCAGGCTTTTTTCAGAGTTAACCTTGTCACAGAGCAACAAATGCTAATGGTGGGCCGCTATCCCATAGCAGGCAACAGATGTCATTAATGTCATTAGCTTTTGGAAGGACTGTCTGTCTGGCAACATGAAAGAAAATAAAGGGTGCAAGAGCATTAAGGGCTTATTAAGCTAACTGCATTTCAGAATATTGTGCGTGGGATGGAAACCATGCCTACAAAGGATGCTACCATCCAGCCAGGCTTGAGTAAAAGTCAAGTTTTTAATGCCTTGGCATGTGTATCAGCTTTGAATGGAAAATAAAGTAATTGTGCTCTAAAATAGCTCAGAACTGTAGTACCTTCCTCTTGGTACTGGGGAAAAAAAAGGGAACGAGTCACTTACGCTTTTGTCCAGGACACTGCAACTGCACACTGTCCTTCCTCAGACTTACTGTAATTATGGAGCTAACCTTCATGCTGTATTAATTGTGTGCCCCCAGCAGGCTGGGGAATTTGGTATTGTGCTATGAGTGTCACAGTAGAGATAAGCGTCCCTTCACCATTATACCCACTCTTGTTAGTCTTGTCACTGAAACAGGGATGGAGTTGAGTTCAGTGGCCAAACTACACCAATAGGTTTACTTTGTATTGTTCTGCATACATTCATAGTTAATTCAAATTGAATCCACAATGTATTCTAAAGACTTCATAACATTGGTTTGACCCCCAATTAGGTGATGCGTGTCCACAAGTAAATGTGAAATACAGCATGTTTTCAGTGTTTCATTATCTTCTCTTTTTTTCAGTGAGTCTCTCCACTACCTGCTCAACAGACCGATGAGTCTCTTATCAGAAGTAGCAGATGGCAGAGCCAGTCTGTTTGAATTTTCCAACATACACTTGTAGAACATTTCTGCAAATTTTGTTAAAGTGCATTATATTACAGCACAATTGGGTATATAAGCAGGGGGATAGCACAACTTCTGCTCAGAAGTATATTTTTAAACCTTGTCAAAGAGTTCTGCAATGCAAGGCTGTATTTTTTTAGCTCAAAGAAAGCAGACTGAATCTTAACTGACATTGTCTTCAGTCCCCCTCATTTCAATGTCAAAAGGGAGGTTCAGAGGATGAACTGAGGAATTGTCTTTGCAGTTTGTGAACTGGGGAAAAGCATGCCCATAGATTTCCTGAGAATTTAATGGCACTTAAATGAATAAGACCATTGTATAACACTGAATACTGCAGAATTTAATCTACTCATGACCAAGAAATGGACAAAATGGTTAATTTCTATAGCTAATAAAAATGTGCACGTGTTCCTTAGTGGTATACATACATACATCCATCCATACATACATACATATATATATGTTTACATTAGAGTTGACCTTTTATCTAGGTTTTGGACAAAGTCATGTAATTATTCTCTAGGTGCCTCATTTCACAGAACAAGAGAGTGAGAAAAGAAACAGAAGAGAGAAGAGAGGAGAAGAGAAGAGAAGAGAGGAGAGGAGAAGAGAAGAGAAGAGAAGAGAAGAGAAGAGAAGAGAAGAGAAGAGAAGAGAAGAGAAGAGAAGAGAAGAGAAGAGAAGAGAAGAGAAGAGAAAAGAGAAGAGAAGAGAAGAAGGAATTGGCAGAATGCTTTCATTTAGTTGACCAGAGTCAATACCAGATATATGGCATACCTAGTTAATCTGTATGCTCAAAGTTCCCAAGAAAGCACAAGGACCATATGGTTCTCTTCCACATTCCTTTTACCTCCTCAAGTTGATAGACGTGAAATCTAAGCATGCCTTATAGAAGAGACATAGACTCTCAATAAACTCTTCTTCTAGTAAAGACTGCAAAACATTTTACAATGTTCCCTACTTCTTTCTGAACTTCAACAATGTCTCTCCATATTGCAAGGGAGAAGAAATGGGTTTGAAATGAGTTATCTCAGATGCTATTCTATTCATAGCTTAAAGGCAAATCATAAGCCTTTTTTTTTTTTTAATTATAAGGAAATATCACATGCATGCACACACACACACACACAAACACACACACAAAATGAAAAAAATAAAAGTAAAAACCTCTACACAGAAGCTGTGAATTTATGCATTGTAAAATTCAGGAATCTTTCAGAATAAAATTGAAGTTGATTCCCATAAATGTTCTGCTTTATTGCTTTTATATTATTTCCATGTTCTATCATACCAATGAGATGGGGATGGGTGAGCTTTATTTTGATATCTATTTATAAATGCTTTTGAGTCATGCCCTGAGGTCAGATGCATTTTTATCGAAAATAGTTAAACTGAGGCCACCACACTGTGCCTGAATCAGTATTCTAGACCCACTTCCCAAAACTTGGTGGTATTTGTGTTAGTGCCCCTGTGAAGTCTTATAAGGTGAAGACTCAAATCTAAAAAAAAGCCAACAATGTTTAGAATTTTGGAACATTCACTATAATGGGAAAAATTCTTTTAAAAATTTAAACTTTTAAACTAATGCACCTATTAAGATTTGAAATGCAGTGGGCAAACTGTACTGTGAGACAGCTTAACTGTTCATGATCTGACACGGCCAGAAGTTCTACATAAAAAGAAACAAATAGACAAAGACAAGAGAAGCTATAAGGACAGACAGGAGAGTAGATTTTTTTTTTTTTTTTTTTGCTTATTGGTAAAAGCTATGATCTGCATTTGTTCTCCATTTTCTGTATCCATGAAGATATTGTCTAGATTCTGCCCTCTCAAGAATGGAAAGAGTGTAGAATATTTTGGGGTGCTTCTCTCTCAGTTGGAGGAAAACTGAATGCATATTTCCAAACTATTATTGCTATTCTTGTTGGGAAAAAAATCCCACTTCTTCTGTGAACTGAAAAATCAATTTCTTGTACAACCCTCAAGAAAGACAGTTGTGCTATGAACCTGGGAGTTAAGTAATGTGGGGAGGAGGGGTGAATTATAAAAAGAAGATACTGATGAATACTGCCTCAGTATTTATATTCTTATATTCAGCTAACAGGACATAACAGTAAAGAAAATTATAGAGTACAAAGGCTTGTTTTTTCCTTAGCTTCTACTCATAACAGTTACAGCTGTCTTATCTTAAGAATTGGTATATATTCATTTTGAAAAAAAAATCTCAACAGTTAAACTTAAAATAAGTGATTAACGAGTTTAATGAATGATCAGATTTTCTTTTCAGCAAGAAATATGTACAGTGTGTCTCACATCAGAGACATGGATCTATGCAGTACACATTAGGAGGAAGAATTTAGCTGTGGACATGTCCAAGTGAAACTCGGTCGGATGAATCCCATGACTGGGGTGTGACTCTCAACGGCTACAGAGTGTTCAGACGAGACAGGGGAGGAAGGAGGGACAGAGGTGCTGCCCTGTACCTCAGGAGGTGGACTGAGTGTGAAGAATTGCATCTGAAGAACAACCAGGAGCAGGTTGAAAGCCTGTGGGTAAGAATCAGAGACTGAGGCAACAAAGGGAACCTCATGGTTGGTGTGTACTACAGGCCCATGATCAAGGGAAACCTATTTGCTCACAGCGTCCTGTACTGCTGGGGGACTCCAACCACTCCAGAATCTCCTGGGAAAGAAGCACAGCAAGCCGTAGGCAACCCAGGACATTCCTGGAATGCGGAGAGGATGACTTCCTAAGCCAGGTAATAGACAATGCTACCAGTGGGGATACAGTACTGGATCTGATGGTCACCAATGTAGACAAGCTAATTGAGGTCACCGAGATTGGGGTCAGTCTGTGCTGCAGTGATCACATACTCATGGAGTTTGCAGTCCCGCCTGAGGGATATGGGCCAGGCAAGGAGTAAAGTCAGGCCCCTAAACTTTAAGAAAGAAAACTTCCACCTCTTCAGGGAGGCAGTCAGAGGTATTCTCTGGGAGATTGCCATCAGGGACAGGGGAGAAGAATAGAGCTGGCAGATCTTTAAGGAAGTCGCCATAGCGTGAAAGAGTTAGCAATCCCCAGGAGCAAGAGATTGGGCCAGGAAGGCAAGAAGTAGGCATGGCTGAGTAGGAACCTGGTGGTCAAACTAAAGGGAAAGAAGCAAATGCAAAGACAGTGAAAACAAGGACAGGTAACCTAGGAAGAGTATGGGATGAAGTTCACTTGTGTAGGGATGGTGTGAGAAAGACCAAGGTGAAGCTGGCATGAAATTTAGTAAGGGACGAAACAAATAACAAGAATGGCTTAGATAAAAATAACTTGGACAGGTATATTAACCAGAAAGGAAAGGTTAAAAAGGTGCACCCTCCTCCTCTCCCAATGAACAAGGCTAGAAAACTGGTAGCAATGAAGAGGAGGAAGACTGAAGTACTAAACAACATTTTTTTTCCTCAGTCTTCAAAGGCTTATTTCTATCCTAACCAAGACAACAGTTTTGTATCAGTTCTCATTTCAGTGTAAATGTATGAAACTCTACTTTATTTCTTAAATGTAGATAGATTGACATAAAGGATACTTACATTTTTAAAAAATATATTTTTCCTTACATTTTCCAGCTTTCTGTCAGTTTCTCTTTTTTTTCTTTGAGCTAGAAATAGGTGTGAAACTTGAACCACATGGATAAAGATTTACATTTTATGATATGATAGACACATGATACAGAATACCACTAGCTCTATGATTTGGATGTTCACTTCAGAGAAAGTATATTTTTATAGTATTTCTACATTTATATAGGAATATGTATATATTTATAAATATATTGCATTTATACTATATGTCTAGCATAAAGCAGAAATCTTAAACATTTCTATTCCATACTTATTTCGTGCTCCATAGTCACTGGGCTATGGATGACAGCCCAGTCCCTAGTCCATCTATTTGTCTTCACTCTTAAATATATTAGATATGTTACTATTTTTACAGATTATTATCAAAGGGGATTGACAATAAATTACACAGGAAATTTAAAAAATCACCCAATTTAAAAGATCCTAGCCTAAGTTAACCAAGTCAAAAAAAATGAATGAGGCAATATTGATGCAAGTGTTATTCTAACATAGCATTCTCTTATTTTAATATAAAACTTTATTCTAAACTCATCTTTTTAACATACTTATAAGGAGTTTGATTCACATACACAAAAATTCACATACACAAAAATTACTATCAATCATCTAAAAAATAATTAACTGAAAAATATTCAACTTTCTACATAATTTTCCACTATTGTAGAAATATGCAGATTTTTGTCTATGGAAAAAAAAGTATTGTTCCGAGTCTCTGAAATTTTGTTGCTATTTTTAGAACACCCCATATTTACTGTCTTCTTAATGGAGAATGAGTTGTGCACAATGAGAGCAGTTATCTGAAAAAATAGACATTGAATTATTCCTGCTCTTTACTCAGAAGACAGTTTTAGTCAATAAGACCTAGGTATGTTATCAGACACAAAAATATAAATGAAGTTGTTTCAAAGCTTTTTGAACAAAGGGATGTGGGTTTTTATATGATAACTTCCTGAAAGTAGAGAAAGACTGATATGAAATGGAAAGATACCAGTGAAATAGACTACAAAGGTAAATAGTCACAACAGAATATTTTTTGTTCATGATAGTATTTAGCAAAAACATTCCCTAATACATTGTTGATGGAAATTAATTTGAAATAACCAATAGGGGTTTTCAAAAGCAATTCTTAATACATAAACTTCACATTGCATAGTTGCTCTAGTACCTACACGGCTCAGTAATGGTCACCTTGAAATACAGAAGAATCAAAAGTGGCCTCATCTCAAGAGATATGCACATGTGCAGATACGGACGTATTTTTGAGACATATATGTTTAAATTAATGTTTCTTTTACAATGGAGAGAGATAGTAGTAAAAACAAGATCCCTCATATTTGCATGGATTGTTTTTACATAAATACACCAAAATAAATGGAGAGACAATATTGGTAAAATAGATACTATAACTGTGGCATCAGACCAAGTCTAATCAGTAGTAAATTAACACTGTGAAGTATTTGGAGGTTTTAGCTACAATTCTTATAGTGACTCTATGCAAACTGTAAATCTGTGCTTTGGCCAAGCCTTTTTGTTAGATCAGAAAATAGTACATTATACCGGAAGATGGAAAATATTTACCTTCTTTTGATCCACTCAATCTCCTCTGTGGAAAAATTATTAGAAATCATTTAGGCTGTGAAGACTCCTGCCTTTCCTTATCTTCACTCTCAGAGAAGGAAAAGGTACTTTGTCTGAAGTGTGTTGAAAATTTAGATCTGAGATGAACATGGATGGTAACCAATTTCCACCCAAGAGGTAAAAGTCAAATAAAACATCAACCTGCAAAAATGAGGTTCCTAATCAGACATCGACAAGATATGGTTGAACACATAAGGCTTCAAAAATTCTTCAAATGCTGAAATAAAATGAGGTTTTCTAAGTCTCCCATGGGGTGTCTACTTAACATATGCAAAAGGCGAGGCTATAAAGCCTGTAACTGTCTGATTTGACCCATATGATTTTAACAATGGAACATCTTTTTTTTTTTTCAAAAAAGAAGTTCCAAACTGAAGAAGACAAAGGGAGACAGTCTTAACCCCTGGTGTGGCTGTCCATATTCATGAAGTGAACTTGGCAGTGCTATTTTCAGAGTCTTATTACATACTAACATGTTTTTTTTTCATCAGCTCTTTATGGCCTTTCCAATATGTATCTAAATCCCACTAAAATTGCTTTCTTTCTTATCAACACAGGAAAAACAGTGAGCAAAGTGTTATCTGCGTGTATGTGTTTTTAAGCTATGTGTTTCAATGCTGATAAGAGGAGATGTGTTGACTATGATAAAAGAAGAAATACTAGAAAAGATGTTCCTTGTTCAAACGTTTCTGAAAAAAAAATCCCAGCTTTCAGTCTAAGATCTTCAACGATAATGCTTCATAGTAATTGAAGAAATTGAAATCTTTCTTAGAAACATGTGCAGTCAGTTATGTCAGGTTGGATAAATTCACTGTACCTATAGATGATATTTGTAGCTAAAGTGAGACATACTTTATACCAGTTAGTTTTAACTAATTTGTTAGCAGTTAGATATATGCTAACACAGCAGGTGTTTATTTTTCCAGGCAAGACAAGATTGGCTATGTTGTATTATTATCACACTAAGAAATAGCAAACCCCACAATTTCTGAGGTTACACGGGCTGTGAAAATGAGCATTTTGGAAACCCTCTATAGCAGCATCTAAACATTATACATACTAAATTCTGCTGTGAGATATTATCTCCTTAAAGCAGATGTTACTAAAATTTATATCTAAGGTTGCTATTATTATATTTTAAATATTTGGAAAGCTACTCCTGTATCCAGTGACTTATCAGTTCTTCCAAAGCTACCTAAATAAGCACTTTGCTACAACACGCTGTAGGAATTTTTTGTCCTGTTATTATTGATCAGAGAACTGAATTTGTGGACTCTCCTTGCCACAGTATGTACAATGTGAAAAGTTTCAATGACTACTTGGTTATTTCAGAAGGACCTTGAATCTTGTTGAACATGAAAAATTAGGCTTCTGAAAGTTATCAGAATATTCAACACAGTTGATAATGCATACAAATTCTATTATGCAAGCCTGATCAAAAATTAGCAGTAAGAAAATCCTGGTAAGAAA
Organism: Callaeas wilsoni; assembly: GCA_013398955.1. Classification (NCBI taxonomy): domain Eukaryota; kingdom Metazoa; phylum Chordata; class Aves; order Passeriformes; family Callaeidae; genus Callaeas; species Callaeas wilsoni. The sequence continues at coordinate 63,309 of VWPU01011373.1, forward strand.
ACAATTATGGGGAAGAAATATAGCTTGGTGATACTGGAGGCCATCAACATAGATACAGCTAAAGCTGTTGAAATGTCAGGGAAAAGAGCATACTTTTTTCCACCATTTGACATACAGCTTAAATATTCCAGTCCTTAGTCAAAATTTCAATTTCAAGTGAATGAGAGTTCTGCTGGAACAAAGGGAGTGAAATGTGACTGAAACAGGCAAGCTCCTGGCATGTGCTTCTATGTGTCTGAAGACTGGCTTATTTAGCCTACTCTTTTTCAGCTGCATACTGGGTAAAAAATAAAAGTTTACAAAAGAGGCTTTAAAGAAACTTTTTATTAACAGAAGAAAATAAGATGGACTTGTGCAAACAAAAAACCCATTTCAATGTTTGCTAGATTTTGGCAAATTTCATTGCAAGTCTGAGATCAAAACCTCTCCTAGTTTGGAAAATTAGGAAAATTGATTAAAAAAATACAGTGAAAAGACACTGTACAAGTGTCGAATATATATACTACACTGTTATGATGATTTGTATCTTACAGCATATGATGGAAAAGTTTGCTTTCACTAGCACTGCAATTGCTTTACCTTTTATGAAAGGATGCAATGGGAATTGTAGAAATGCTGACATGTGAAAGGTGATCATTGTTTCATTTTCAGATGATTCTACTGCATTAATTCAGAAGATATGCATTAATGCACAAGTTTGCTAGCTACTGCAATTCCCAATATTTAGATGCATTAATTTTGCTTACCAGTTCAGTTTAGCCATTTCAGGGGCTCGGTTGCTGTAGGATTTTATCTCCAAAATAGTGTGTAAATTTCATCATTACCAAAGTTGTCTATTATCTTCTTTCTTAATTTTAATACTAAATATTTGTCATAGAAAAATGTTACCAGTTTAAGGTAGTTTTCTACTTCTTGAACTCATGAATTCAAGAATTCAATAGCTGAAGAAAACTATTGCTGATTTTAAATTATCAGCATTTAATTTCACCAGTTGATTAGATAATTTAATAACACTATTGCTAAAAGCTTTTTCTGAGTACCAAACATGGAAAAGTAATTGGAATATCTGGGACTTCTGCAGAACTCTGAATGAAAAGGCTTATTCTTAGCTGCAAACTTTGGCTTCTCTGAAGTCCGTTTTTACCTCCAACCTCTGAGTGCTTTTTCTCTGTAAGTGAGGCTGGTGACACACAGATGGAACTCATTACCTGCAGTGCCACATGCTGCCGAAGAGAAAGTTTAACAAGGGTGAGAATAGTGGCTCTGACTTTTACCCATTGTCTTCCATCACCAGTCATCACAACTTCAGGAAGTGTGACAGTTGATACTGCTTCTGCAAGTGGATTTGCATACAGGGATTGCACTACATGTTTCCCCAAAAAGGCTAAGCTATCAAAGCTAGTTTGCCTGTTGCATGTATTAGATAGTGAAACATTCCAACAGAAATAGCAATTTCTCTAAAATATAAGACAACTGATTATATTGAGAAAATCTGTCAATAAGAATTTAAAGTATTATTTAAACATGGCCACCTGAATATTAATTATGTATTCACAAAAAAACTTCTAAACGCCTGTATTAAAAGGTACCAGAACAATACTTATGAAAGTTACCAATTAGAAACAAAAAACCCCCGTTTTCCTCTGCATCAACTTTAAAAATAATGATCAGATGTACTTTAGAAAAAAACAATTTTCTTTAGACAGAGGGAAGACTTGCAGTAGTTGAAGGCTATAACATGCTGAGCTGCTCCAGGTTAATTACATGGACCATTCCTCAACATGTGCATATTTTGAACTTGTGGCAGCGTTGTTTATTCTCTCATGAGTGACAGCAATGGCCTGGCAAGGCACTGTCTCACACTGCTGCTGAGCCATTCTTCTTCCAAACTGTAAAACTCTGTTTCAGCAAACCCAGCTGAACACGGTTGGGTTTTCTTAGATGGGTTGTCCTTAGGTGGCTTTTCTTTGACCCAGCAGCTTTTTTTTCCTATTGTCTTTTCTTTACATTCAAAAAGAGTGCACTATTTTCGTGTTAACTTCAGTTTGATCCTGTAGAAGTACTGGCCTTTGCTGAATCAGCTGTGTGGAGGGTTTTTTTACAGCTGATAACTGATGGAATCAGATATCCGCCATAAACTAGCAATCAAAGAATTTAAGAGTTCAGAGCTAGAAAGGTGGATACCTGCCCAGAATGAGGTATTACTGCCCTGTTACCATTTCAGCGAAAGCTGTAAGGCAGGTGTGCTGGTCTTTCTCAGAGACAAGATTTTACCGACCAGCACGAACAGGCAGCATGCTTTCACGTAAGCAACGAGCCGGTTCCACCAGCCTGTTGCAGTGTATGCAGGCAGTCTGACCATCAGTGGCTCTGCAGTCACCTCTGCCTCGTACCTACAGAGCCCAAGGTCTTAGCTGTAGAGCTCAGGTCTGGATTTCCAGATAAGGTCCGGCTTCTACTTTCCATCTGTAATTAAATGAGGGTAATAGATCTCTGATTGCAAGACTTGAAGAGGCAGTTCACAGGGCTTGATGGTAGACTGTATAGACATCTTTGTAATGTGCCCTAAGTGTTGAGATAATTACTGACAGTGAGAAAAGGGAAGGGAACTAAATGCCTAATTAAAGAGCTGGAATGAACATAAGGAAACTAATAAAAAGGTATTTGGTGGAAATGTTCAATTTGTACAGATGAGCTACTTCTTGTGCAATTTTCAATTATTTATGAAACAATAATCTCTGCAAACTTGGAACATGTCCCACCAAAATCTCCTTAGTATGACTTGCATTAGTTATGTAGTAACTAACTGTATGCAAGTCCAGCTCCAGGGACTGGTAAGACACCAACTTCCTAAAACTAAAAGTGAACTGGAAAAGAATCCATTAAAAAAAAATCTATTATTAAACCGGATTTTTTTTTCAAGTACGGGTTTTTATCTCATTCTCTTTCTATTTGGGCTGCATGGATCTACATCTCTTTTTATGTTTGAGGTCCTTGACATAGTACAAGGTTTGACCTCAGCTTCTTTTGTTCAAATCTTTCCCTGTATAGTTCTATTTTCCATCCTGCTGGCGAACAGGAATCTGGACCATGTCAACACGCTGTCAAAGGAAAGAAGTTTTATCTCTTCACTCTTTTCGTTTGGGATAGGAGTTCAATGTAGATTTTCCTAAATTTGTCTGTTCATTTCATGTGCTTTTGTGATCAAATTGGTATGTCACAGAATACTTTGACGAGTAGAAAAAACAACCTGTTTGCTAAAACTCATGTCATATTTTTTACTCACTCTGATGGAGAGAAGATAGAAAACAAAAGGAATTGCTACCATTAGTGGCTGTGTTCAGCAGAACAGGGTACACTCTGGAGGATGCGTGAACAGACTTCCACCAAGAATAGAACTATGGAAGAAGGAGAAATAAAAATAGGAATAGAGGGGAAAGGGTGTAAAAGCTGGAAGTAGGTAGAGAATAAACAAAGCACAGAGGGGCATAGGAAGAAAGTTATGGTCCTTCTGATTGCAGGATGGGCAGGAAAGAGTTTCATGTATGGAAAATTCTTGGTTGAACGGTTTGTTATTTAGGACAAAGAGCCTGATTTTCAGAAATTTTCAGCATTCACAGACATTCATTAGAAATGTAATTATTGACTGGGTCTTGGAAAAAATGTTCCTGTCTGTCTGTTCCTATTCAGTTGCTTTGTAGAAATTAGCCTAGAAAGTGTAGCGAGACTGCTTTGTTCTTGTTTTTAAAATGTTTTGGAAAAGGAAAATGATTAGTGTGAGACAGCCTGAAGTTCAGCTGCAAGATTCCCGGTGCCTTGTGACTCAGGACAGTCTGATAGGGCATCATCATCTAATCTATGCAGCTCTGAGCTGAGAAATAAAAATACTTTTCCCCTATAAAATGAAAAAATAAAGTGGAATTCTGAACACTTTACACCTTAATAGCCTTGCAATTAAGTCCCACAGGACCTACTGAACCCAGTGGAACCTTCAATATTATACACTGTAGTTCTTTTACTTGAATGTTAAGATCTTATTTCTTTCTCATCTTCCAGTCCATCAGGAAAAATAAAATAAAAAATAACAAAGACTACATGTTGTCATCTTACAGTGCCCTTAAGCTTAGTTGCACACATTCAGCAAACATTTAATGAGAGCTTCCGTTTAAGTGAATTGGACAGGAGGTTCTCCAGCTTTTTTGTATTCAGACTGCTTTCATGGTCTTTGGCTCTGCATATGTACCCTATTTCTAAATGCATTTTTGTTTTGATTGATACAGCTTTAGAGAGTGCCTTGGAGAGAAACGCTGAATTATTAAGCCTTGAATATTGCTGGCTTTCATCCACGACAGTACCTTTGTCATAGCCCCATACTTCAAAGCTAATATTTGATAACGAGCTTTTTCTTTCTTTCTTTCTGTCTATACTTAATGCAATTTCTGCTGTTAAAATTATAGTCCACATGTCTTTAAGAAATTATTTTCCAAATCCTCACATTTATTCTTTTTTGATGTCCACATCTACTGAGAACTTTTTAGTCTCTTTCTTTCTTTTTTCTTTTTTTTTAACTTTTACTGACGTGCTTCACATCCCACCTTTTTTTTTTTTCCTAGGCGCCAGCTGTACTATTTCCTATTTTTAATTTGTCTCTTTTAATTAAGTAATCCTGTTCCAATCTGATTTTGAAAATGACATCCTGTCTTTGAATATAATTTTTACATTTTGGGGACTGGTTTAAAAAGCTTCTTTCTAAGTCACTACCATGAAAGAATTAAGCTGATTTTTTTCTTTTGCTAACATGAAGGTAAAGCTTCAAGCTTCTTCTGGAACTTTATGTGACCTTTTATGCTTTTGATGTTTTTTAAATTCTTAAGGTTAGCAGGCTTTATATCTCTGTTTCCATAGGGAGGATAGATCTTTGAAAATTAGTAAGGGATTAAAGAGGTTTATTGCTCTCTTGTGATTGTTCTTTTGGAAACATTGATTATATTTTCACCACAACTATCTTCTGTGTTATATCCTAGATTTCTTAGTATACTTCTTGTGTTTCAGGAATGTCTTTTATTTCACTTTTTTTTTTTTTTTTTTAAAATATGAGGCTGATGCGTTCTTCTCATTGTTCACACCCACTCTGCATTTGTTGCCTGTTTAGGATAAAGCTGTTCGCAATTTGGGTTTTTCTGTTGAGCTCCATTTATTGCAACAGCTGCATAGAGTGTGATCCTCTCTTCTCATTTAAGTATCCAGATCTAAATCCACCACAATTTCCTGAATGCTCTAAAGCCTCTGTTGGTTAATACACAGAGACTTTGCTCTCATACAGAACAGTTAGCCTCAGCCAAACTACATTTTTTAACAACGTCTTTTACATGGAAAATGTCTGAAATATCTGCAAATTTCTGGAAAAGTTATAAATCTGGGTCATACTGTGGCTTTCACTGGGTGAGTAAAACCTGCTGAGCTCAGTAGGAATGGAAGGCTGTGCCGAAGATAAAAGATTTTGCTTTTTCTGCCTATATTTATAGTGAGTGTTAATTTTTTTTTTTACGAATTATATTCAAAATGTCTATTTTGAATCAAAGTTTCTGCAAATTTTCTAGGACTCACATGGGAAGACATCCATCAAAAAAACCTAAGCTGCCATTACAGCTTCCAGTTTTTGGGGGCAGATGCATCATTCATGTCTCCCTGCAGTGTTGGGGTTGGTTTTTGTTGTTGTTAGTTTTGTTTTTTTGTCTTGGTGCTGTGTTTTTTTTAATATGAAAAAACAGAGAGAAAAACCAGACTATTCTATTTCAGTCCAGACTGAAAATCTCTGTGCGGTGTGTGCCTACATGACTTCCAGTAACATTCACTATTGATTCTGGGTTATACAGATGTGGTCCAAACAGCTGGCTTACCTTAGGGGGACTATCTCAGAGTAAAAGGTGTTGTTTAAGTATAGAGAATCTACTCTTCCTGTTGCAAAGGAAAGAGCAGCTGGGTTGAGCTAGTCTGATTTGATCTGCAGAACAAAGTGAGCTTGCTGACTCTGATCAGCAATGCTGGCAGTAGGGGTTGGAACCCAGCTGTCAACAAGCACCAGTTGCTGAAGCAAGATGAGCGTACAATGCAAGAGAGTATCTGGTGTGCTGTGGTGTGCATGAAGTTGTGGAGGAGACCTTCATGGGAAAAATGCTTGTGTAACCTCCAGTAGATGTCCACGATACAGACAGAAGTTTCATTTATTTAATTAAAATGATGGACAAGAACATGATTGATGTAGGTCTGTGGTCTAAGGTTCCAGTTTTCCTTTGCCATAAAGGTAGTGACACAAATTTTTTTAAATGCACCAGTGAGCATCTTCCAGGTGAAATGCTAAATAAAACATTAAATGATGAAGAATTACTATCACTCTGAGATAAAGAACTACAGTTATTACTAATTTACAGCTGAGAACAGTATGGTACAGATGTGATGTACCCAAAAATGCAAACATAGCATATGGCAAAATAGAGCTGAAATGATAATCACTTGAGACCCAGGATTTTAAGCAGAGTTAAAAAAACAAGCATACTCTGCTGATTACGATATTGGTGGTGTGGTTGTAACATTTTTTGTATTTCCTAATTTTTGAACGGTAACTCTCTGAAAAACTCCTCTGGAATATCTGTTTTATGTTTACTATTTTATAATTATTTGATAATAAAATAATAATTTTAGTAAATAATTAAATTATTACATAGGAATGCTCTTTCCTTTCCCTTACTGCTGTATATTTTTATCCCTGTAGTATTAGGGGGAGGAAAGGATGAAAAAAATCCTTACTGGCTAAATTTGTAATATGGTTTTGCTGCTAGGATAAACCTCCAGAAAACAACTGTTAGTTTAGGAAATACAAAATCATTTCATTGAGCTAATTGTCATCAGCTTTGTCTTGTTTTAGTTATGAAAAATATAATCAATTAATTCTCCATGTTCTACGCTAGTTGAAAAAGTTTGGTTGTAAACTAATCTTCTGCCTGAGTCAGTAGTCCAAGTCTGGCTGAAATCAACAAACACTGAAGTCATTATTGGAGTTGTTAGATCCTCTATAAAATTAATATTGTAAGTCTACTTGACAGATTGCACATTTCTAAATTGTGAGATATTCTACTTAGATAAATGTTTGTTTGGATCAGAAAAAAAAAAGAAGAAATATAAAAGAATTTCTAGTCTGAATCTCTTCTTCCACCTACATTATTTCCCACATCTCAGGGATGTAATTTTTGGGAAATTTATACTGCTGGTCTTCACATCATATTTGTTTCTTGAGTATAGAGGTTGTGCCAGTTTCGAGTACCATCAGTTGGACAAATGTTCACTATATGCCCTCAGTCTTGATTACTTTCTTGCTTTCAGCAGCTGCACAGGTCCCTAAAAATTTTCAGCTGCACTATATTCCTTCCAGATGTCCTCAGCCTCTTGAAAAACAAATCATGCCTGACCTTGTGTGCTTATCCGGATGTATTTACATAATGCTGAAATTCTGTACATAGTTATGACTGTGTGTTTATATTTACCCATATGACAGCTCTGTGTTAGTTACATAGATCTTAATTTCCCCTAAGTTGGTTTTGTTTATATTCTTCCTTTCCTCCATGATAGACTAAAATCAAAAAGAATGGTAGCAAAGATCTAAGAATAGAGAGAAATAATTCTTTAACAGCTAAAGTAATTTTCTATTCAAATACAGTTGCTCCAGACAAAAGCCAAGCTGATCATGTACGAAATCCCAGACAGAAGTCTGTTGGTGTTTTGCTGATTTAGGTCTGCTATAGTTATATATGTGTCATGAGACTGTAGATATAGCTTCACATATCACATGTAACCTAGTGGCATGTCACCTAAATGTTCTCTCTCTCATCTTAAAAATTCCACCTTTGATCTCATAACTTTTTCTCACTATTGCTCTTTATTACTAAGTCCTTCAGAAACAACATGATTTACACAGACTGACACAGATTATTCTAAGTTGGAAGGGACCCACAAGAATCCTCAAGTCCAACTTCTGGCCCTGCAAGCACCATCCTCAAGAGTCACACCATGTGCCCAAAAGTATTGTCCAAACACTTTTTAAACTCTGTGAGGCTAGTGCTGGCGACCACTTCTCCGGGGAGCCTGCTCCAGAGCCCAACATCATTAACTCATAATCTCTTCATCCTTTCCAATACAGAAATTCTTCCCTGTAGCTCAGGTTTTCCCTCGCTGTCAGTCTATATGTTTTCCAGCAGGATTTCAGGCATTCTCTAAATCTTGTCTTCATCCTATCATTTCTCACTCTACTGGCTCTATTTTTTGCATACTACATGCCATATGTATTTTTCGTCTTATCTTTCTCTGAATTATACTTTATCCCTTTCTGAATCTATTCCTGCATCTTTCATGTTTCCTCTCATTAGGTAAATGTCTCCTTTCTTCTTCTTTAACTGCCTAACAGAAAGGCTCCATAGTTTGCTTCTAATTTGTATTTTTTGGGTGCTCAGATAGCACGTCTCCTCTGTGCTAATAGCACACAAAGTTCTTTCCACCCTTGACCTTTCTTTGTTTTTTCCACATTTGCATTTTAACATTGTCATGGTTTGACACTGGTCCAATGCCAGGCACCCACGAGAGTCGCTCACTCACCCTCCCCTGCTAGCTGTAGGGGACTTTGTTTTGATTTTCTTCTGAAATATCTAATCACAGAGGTGTTACCAGCCTCTCTCACTAGCCCAGGTTTGGCCAGCAGCATGTCCATCTTCAGCGCCATCAGGGATTGGCTCTGCCAGACATGGTGGAAGCTTCCAGCAGCTTCTCACAGGAGTCATCTTTGTGGCTCCCTGCTACCAAAAACCAGGCCATGCCGAGCCAATACAAACATATATTTTTCCATACCCCCTGGGACAACCTATTTAATTTAGAAATGAACACATTTCTAGGTGCAGGATAAGACCATTTTGAGGTATTGCTGCTGAAGAACTGCATTCACAGCACACTCGATAGAAATCTGGGAAACATGCAATGCCAGAAAGAAACTGTAAGTGTCTAACTCTCATGTAATTTTTCTTTTCACTTTACTCAGAAATTTTACTTTTCCCTTTGGCTCTCCTAGCCAAAATAAAAGTCTTCTCTTCCAGGGAATCTGCAGCAAAACACCCTTTCTTGGAAATGGTTGCCTAAAGAGGCATTTAGTCCTTCTAATGAATCTAGTCCTTAGTGTATATTCTTTTTGCCTCTTTAATTGAATGTAGAGGGCTTAAGCGTAAAAGCTCTTTATCAGCAACATTTTCCATTTTTGCTCTTCATTACACTGTGTACTATGGCTGAAGAAGTTTGAGCCCATTATTAGAGCTTCATTTCATAATTTGGGGCACATTTTTTAATTGATCCCTAAGAGGTTGTTCCCAAAGTGCGTATTTACCCAAGTGTCAACAATATAGTGACAAACCATACCATTCACTTGCTCATTTTCATTGCTGACAGAACATGTGTCTCATAATTTCTTTTATTTATCATCTCTGGTTGCTGACTTATCATGAACAATTATTTTTAAACTTTCAGATTACAAATGTAAAACTGCTGTAATGAACTGTTTCAGTGGAAGACATTAGGATTCTTGAAAACGCTTTGTACTATATTTGGGGAAAGGTTATATAAATGAATAGCTCTGTGCTAGTTTACAGCTCCCATTCAGTGAGAGCATATCACAGACATCTAATAAGAAGAGAACAGAGAAACACACTGGAATGTAATGGTTTATGAGTCAGAAGACTCTAGTGGTAGTCCATTCTCTGCTATCTAACCTGGATGTTGAGATGTCATCCAGCCTTTAGAGGAAATTTTGCTCATCTGTGCTTCAGATACTTTCATCTGTCTAAAGAGGAGATGCTGTTCTTCCTTTTTGAGACTATGAAATGACAAGTTTCTATGGAACCCTCTTTGAATGTGGTAGAAGAGTCATAACAGGAGGGCTAACGAGTTTTTACCATGAAGAGAAATATGATTACACTGTGACACATATAAATGCAAATGCTTTATTCCAATCTGTTCAGTGCTCATGTTCTTTTATATTTCTTCCCTCTAGACAAACACTCTGAGATGCAAGTGTAAGCATCTTGTTGTCTAAGTCTTTGGATGGCATTTGTACCATGCTGCCTGCTGCTATCCCAGCAAACTTGGTCAGGGAACAAGGTGGGACTTAAAGCTGCAGAGACTTTTTAATTTGACATGACATAATGCCAATTAGCACTGACTGTCATGGAGGTTTGTTAGGTCAGACATAGAGCTATGGCTTCATGTTGATCCCCGTTGGTTTATGTCCCTGTGAACTCCCCTGCATCCTTTTGTCCTTGGAGTTTTGATGATAAACACAGAAAAAGTAAGTCAGAGCATTGAACATTTACCCTGGAATGAAAAGAGAGGCCATGGTAGGAATAAAATTTTAAATGGGGCAAGCAAGCAACTACCTTGGGTATTCCAAAAGCTCCATCAAGTTATTCACTTTAGTGCAACAATCTACATTTACTGGACACATTTCTGAAATTGAGAGCAGGACATAGGAAAAGCTGATTTCCAGTCTAACCCAGCCAAAACTGCTGCTGCATCCAGAACCCTGAGTGTTATTTACAAGGTCAGGAGGCCAGGAACAGCCTCTCAATAGTGAGTTCAATTTTAGTGTTTTCAGCTAATTTCAGGGTAGCATAATGATGGCTAAATGAGCAATTCTGGGTTTAACTCTTAACCAATGTTGTCTCTGCAATTCCCTTTGGTGCCTTCAGGTTTTACTGCTACATGCACTATTTCCTCAGACAATATTTTGACAGAATGTTCTTGAAAGGTGTAATGACACGATTTCCACATTCTCTTATGTTGCAGTGTTTTGAGGGAACACACACTGTGTGAGGTTAGAACTATCAAGAAAAGGAAAGGAAAAAAAAACAAACCAAACCAAACCAAACACCACAAAGAATATGAGTCTTCATTCCATTGCATTCACATTACACCATAAAAAATAGCCAAAATGCCTCCTTATTTCATTCCCTTATTTATTCTCAGTAGTGTCCTGAGTCACACTTTCACATACTGAGGGAACTACTTTATACTCATTTAGTATTAAACAACATATTTCCACTCTAAAAATAACAAAATACAGACATGAACTGCAAAGAGAAACCTAACAACAGGAGCACAATACCCACAGTTCACATTTTCTATATAAAACTGACTTCAGGTCAGAGAAATTAGCTTTAGAAAGTAACCACTTACATATCAATTTATTATATCGCAGAAGTCTGACAGCATATTTTCTGAGTAACATAATCATTCAGCCTCACAATCTGTTATGCCTGTTGCTTTTTGATATGACCTACTGAGTGCATGGGATTTCTCTATGTCCTGTAATTTTTTTTAAAGATTACTAGAGCGCTTTTATCATGAGCAAAATCAAATTCAAAACCTGGTTTATCACTCCCCTAAGTGAGTAAGTTGGTTTTCAGCTGTTTGGAGACATTTCATTTATTTTTGTCTCCAAGGACTGCATGGTCTCCAGTCAGCTTCTAGCTGATCAAAGATTTGAATTACTGAAAGCATCCTTTCTGGTGCATGAAATACAAAATTTAATCAGACACCTTTCCTTTCAGCAAAAATTGAGAAGGGAGAGCTCCTTTCTGCCTTGAAATAAATAATTTAACTGCTTTGCTTCAATTTATTTTCTTTAAAATATTTTTATCATGTACGTATTTTTTTCCTAGGAAATGTTGGAAAGCCAAACATATTCAAGAAAGTCTTGCCAAGGTCATAAGCAGAATATTTTTTACTACTTTAATTTTAATACGGACAGAATTCTTTGTATTTGAATGTTGCCCTGCCTCATTCATGATCAAAATTCTGCAGCACTCCACAAAAACATTCAAAAGAGAATTAGTGTATAGAATTGTATATACTGTAAATATCTATATTTTCTGTATAGAGAGTATATTTTTATTTTCACTTCTCAAAATAAGTGAACTGCAAAAATGCTGTTCATTTTAAGTGACTTTAAGTACTTAAGTTTTAATAAGAAACAAAAGAGAAGGTATTTATTTGGAAATTGTGACTTTGTTATTTTAGTTTCGGTTTTGTTTTCTTGTTTGGGTTTTTTTTCCCCATAGCGTACTTTCAAACATTTCTGTGTGTTTTTTTTGGTTTTTTTTTTTTTTTTTTTTTTTTTTTTTTTTTTCTAAGGAAGTGGGGGGGTTGGTTTGGGGAAATTGTTTTTATTTTTTGGTGTACTTCTCTTGGACCCACTAAAGTTAAAGTGTGGAATATATCCACTACTGGGCCTCATCTATGCATTGTAATGTTAGCCTGGAAGTGATTTATAGGATTAAGAGATTCTTTAGATTCTTTGGCATTCAGATTATCACAAATCCATTTAAGTGATCTTGACTTTATGAAACATGCATCAAGAGGTGAGCCTTAGATGTTAGTTAACACATGTGTAGAAGGAATACATCACAATACAAGTGCACAAATATTCCTTTTCCACTAGACAATGGGAATAGGCTACAAAAATATCATGGCAGAATATGAATTGGTAATCCTTTACAGTTAATTTAAAGGAATTTTCATGCCAATATGTTGACTCTAAGTCTTAGATGTAATCACAGTTGAGGACCACTCTGGTGTATCCAGCAGAAGAAAAAATCAGGAGATGAGAGATAGTGGTCTCATAAATGATTATTTCTCCACCATTTTCTCTTCACTGTTTTTTGTGTTTTTTTTCCTTGAACTAAGGAAACTTAAATCAGAAATAGTTTTTGGTAGAAAGTTTCTATTCACTGTTGTGATGTAAATGGTCTTTGCTTCAATGTTAAGAATCATACTAAAATCACCAAGATAGATTTGTTAGCCTGCAACAGTATTTAACTCCTATAACCAGAGCTAAATCATGAATATCAAAAATCCATGAGGGAGTGGGAGTGGAACACTTTACAATAATTGGAAATTGCTGTAAAGTGTCATTTGATTTCTGGTGCCTTGAGGAAATTCACTTTTGATGAAATACAGTCAGTGTTGTTGATGGTGTTACTTTACTATTTTTCACTAAGATGATGGAAGAATGTATGTTTTTTCTTTTCTTGTATAGCCAGGAAAAGAATATAGCAGGGAAGAGTCTGCTAAAATCCATAGGCATAAATGGGCAGTGCACCCTGAGGCAACACAGAGATGCAATTTTTTTTAAAAAAAGGAGATTTCTGAACAATTTGGTGTAGGAGGAACTGAATTTGCAGTTTGTTCCCAGGTGCCTCATTCCATGCAATTGTTTCAGAAAGAAGGTTGCACGTGAGCTGCCTTCCTCTAGCAGCCAGTGCTTCTGGGAACCAGAGCCTAGCATGGCAGGGTGTCCCAGGAGAGACAAAACTGAGCAAGAGCATGGGTGGATTTCCATTAGTGTTTCATTGGAAATGACCCTGCTGTATCTGGTCTCTCTAAAAAATCAGTGCAAACCATCATGAAGTAATGAGATTTTGCAGATTACATTATCTACAAAAATATGACCTTTTTTTACCTTTGTTCTCTAAAGCTGAGATTAAAGTTCAGTTTTAATGAAAAGTGAAATGGAGGATACTCTTATTTCATTTAGTTCCTGCTGTTCCATTTGTTCACCTTAACGATTCAAGAAGTATGTTTAATCCATTCTTAACTGGGAATTTTAAACGTGGAACATGGTGTATTTGCAAAAAAGGAACTCTCTTCATGCTTCTCAGTGATTCTATGTTATTTATGAACGTCTGTATGACTAGATTGACTTTTTCAGTCATCTCTTTCCTACTTAGGATATTTTCTACTGAACCATATTACATGTTAAATCTTCTGACTTGAACTATAGCAATTAACCATTTTGCACACTGGTAGCCATTGATTTGTCTTCTTAGTCATCACAAAACCACATGTAAAGAAACTGACAGTGAAAAGCAGAATCACATATGGTGGGTGATCGCTTGTGCTATTGCAGTGTTGAGTCTAAGTGTGCATTTTAAAGCGATAACTTCAGAAATTTCCTCACTTCATGTGGGTTTCTTTCCATCATTCAGAACTTCATCCAACCCCCCCAAGGAGTACACGCACACACACACACAAACATGTTGAAACGTCTACTTTTCCCTTTTTGGTCAATACTTGTATTGCGAATTCTTGGCAGTTAACATGCCCAGTCTAGTCTTGTGTAGTGTTTGTGCCAAGGTATTGATCTGTATGTGCAAAAACTAATTATGCAAAAAATATTTCTGACTGAGGCCATGCTGAGAAACAGAAAAGCAATATGTAGGCATAAATATAAGATCTGATAAAAGACCACTTAGTACAAAGAACTAGTGTGTTATTATTTCTATTCTAACTGGAAATGAAGCTACTTAGTTTCAAAAGAAAAATGCATCAATTATTGATGTGTGAATTTTTTTTAAGCAGAATTATTTCCTATTCATTAGCATTTATCCAAAAGTTATTAATTTTAATACGCATTTGGGTGATGCTATTTGAATTGTAAATAATTTTGCATTCTCCACAATTTAATCACATTTTGCATGTTCATGAGACAATTTAGTCATAAGATGTAGCAGGGCCTGCATTGCTTTAGGATATAGTCACATTAGGTAATTCTGTGGTACTGTGCTGCCTAAGGCTTCACCTAGTTCATTTAGTACCCAGTAATATGAAAGATCCCAGGCACCAGTGTCTCGTGTAATTAAAAGACCCCAGTGAAAGCACTTCATGAACATATTCCAGTTAGGATTTACACATATGTTAATATAATCTTTATGCAAAACCATCAGTCATAGAGAAACATAACAAAACTATGACTGAGAAAAAAAAGCAGAACATCTTTGTTTCCTGTTTTTTGATTTTTAAACTGAAGTAATAATTTCTACATACTAGATGACATAGTTCATCATGCTAGAGATAATTAGTCTTTGAAAAGAGGAAGTAATGATCTCTGCAGGCATCTGTGTGGTAGATTGCCATTAGTCCTCCAGGATATCACAGGTAATTAAAGGCTGTAACCCACTAACCTATACTTGTACCACCTGCTTCAGATCTGAGTCTCTTATAGCATGTTTTAAAAGACAAAATGGGCATGGAAGGGGCAGAACAGTATCTTTTACATTAATTAATTGATCAGTGGTACTGTGCTGGCATGATATATTTTTCTCTTTGACACATACAAGTTCTGAATCTAAAAATCTAAAAATATATCTGACAATTGAAATGACATTTATATTTCAAATCATCCCCATGAAAAAATATTACCACAGAAAAGATGGACAAATTGTTTTGTGAAGTCTATCATTAGCTATAGCAGAACAGTTCCACCATATCCAGAGACATCAAAAGATAAAGAATATGACAACAACCATACTTGAAAAATGCTTCTCAAAAAAGAGAAAAGTAGGCTGTCTGAACATGGTTACTAAGCAAGAAGGAAGTAAGTATATGCAAAATAACTGTAAATATTCCAAAACATATTTTTTTAAATTCCTAGTGAATATGGCAGTCAAGTAAACCATACAGAAGTTGTAATGGTGCATCATGAAGGTTGTTTGATGTAAGTGGAAAAGGTTGTGGATGTCACCTAGACTTTAGTGAAGCCTTTGACACTGGTTCCCAAAGCATTCTTGTGGAGAAAATGGCTACTCATAGCTTGGATGGGTGTGCTCTTTTCTGGATAACAAACAGTCTGAATGTCCACATCCAAAAAAGTTATGGTAAATGGAATTCAGTCTGTGCACAAGTGGTGTGGCCTGGTGCTCAGTATGGAGTCAGTTCTGTTTAATAACTTTATCAATAATATGGACAATGGGATTGAGCATACTCTCAGTCAGTTCACAGACAACACCATGGTGGGTGAGAGTGCTGATTTGCTGGAGGGCAGGAAGGCTCTGCAGAGAGATCTGGAGAGGCTGAATGGATGGGCCAAGGCAAATTTTATGAGGTTCAACCAGGTGAAGTTCTGGGTCCTGGCCTTGGATCACAATAAACTCACACAATGTTAAAGGCTTGGGGCAGAGTGTCTGGAGAGCTGCCTGGTGGAAAAAAATGTGGGGATACTGGTCAACATCTGGCTGAACGTGAGCCAACAGTGTGCCCAGATGGCCAAGACGGCCAATGGCATCCTGTGTCAATACTGTGGCCAGTAGAATCAGGGAAATGATTATCCCTCTGTACTCAGCACAGCTGAGGTTGCACCTTGAATCCTCTGTTCAGTTTTGGGCCCCTCACTACAAGAAGGACATTGAGGTGCTGGAGCATGTCCAGAGAAGGACAACAAAGCTGATGAAAGAACACAAGTCTTAGGAGGGGCACCTGAGGAAGCTGAGGGTGTTTAGTATGGTGAAATGGAGGTTTGGGGAAACCTTATTGCTCTCTGCAGCTATCTGGAAGGAGGTTGTAGAGAAGAGACAGTTCTCTTTTCCCAGACACCAAATGATAGGATAAGAGAAAACAACTGCAATTTGTGCCAGAGGAGGTTTAGAATTGGTATTAGGAAAATAAATTCTTCACTGAAAGGGTTATCAAGCATGAGAACAGGCTTCTCTGCCCAGGGAAGTGGTTGAGTCACCACCTCCTGAGGTATTTCAGACATATAGATGTGGTGCTTAAGGACATGGTTTAGTGGCGGACTTGGTAGCACTGGGTTAATGGTTGGACTTGATGATCTTAAGGGTCTTTTCCAGCCAAAATGATTCTATGTTTCAATGAAAGGATTCCTCACTTTCAAAGGTAAGCAGCAGAATGAGAAATATTTCCAAGTACAGTCCATCACAGATTAGGACTGTAAAGGTGGTAGTTACCAATACTTCAGTAGCAAGCTCTAGTGACTAACAAAACATCGTGATTCAAAGCTTCAGTGAAAGGGAAGAGGATTGGCAGTTTCTTCAGGTTCTTTCTTGCTCTCTCAATATTATCTACAAAATTTATGTGTCCATATTTATTACTATTGCATAATCTCGGCTGAATTTCCTGAAATAACCTGAGGTCACTTAAAAGAATATATACAAATACTGTCTCTAACTGGGGTTCTTGATAGTGCACAAAGGCAGAGATTATTCAGAGATTTTTACCTACAGCATTATTTTTGTACATTTATTCTCTGTAGGCTAGGTTACAGTTAATATTATATGCTTTCTATACTTCATTTCTTATAATAAATTGAGGAGGGATAAGAAAAGTAATTGTGATGAAGAAAAAAATGGTAAGGACATCACAGATATAAATTTACAATTTTACAAAGTATAAATTTTTGACAGTTTGTGCAGTACTCAGAAGCAAACAAAAAAAAAAGGTTCAGGAATATTTTCCTAAATTTTGATGGATTAGTCATTACTAACAATATGCAAATGCAGCCTCTTTTTGATTATCAATTTATTCATGACCTGATCTTGTTTGCATGCAAAATGTCTCATCATTCAAAAACATTTTTTTGGATAATCCCTGCCAGATACTTGATTGCTTACAATATATTCACTTTAAGATAGTTAAAGATTTTTCATTAGAATGATTTCCTGGTGAGAATTTACTTCCTATTTAATCAAAATTTATTTAATTTAATGACCTTCTCTGTTAAAGTGTCATTTGGCTCATGAAAACGACTTCGTATAAAGAAAACTTCGAACTGAGCCTCCTTATTGCAGAACTGACTCCAGTGAAATTGCTCTGGATTGGTGGAAATAAACTAAATAAAACCAGAAAAAACCCCAATAAACCTTTACTCCTACCTCCTAGAGATATTTCTACCCAAGCCTTTATAATCTCTTCCTTCACTGCCTTGCAGGAGATATAATTTATATATCCCTTGTCCTCTTAAGAGTCAGGTGTCCTTAAAGAGCTGGAAACTCAGATGGAGCGAATATTCAGGCTTTTGCCACCTCAGTTGTCTGATGATAAGTACAGCTCCATCCTGCTCTTAATGCTGCTCTGAAGAACATTTTCTAAGCTCTGATACCACCCAGTCTTTTTGTTGCTTGTCCCTTTCCAACGAGTCAAGCGTAAGATCCTTTCCTCATTTTCAAAGTCTTTCACAGCTATGTCCCTCCCTACTTATTGTCACCTTACAATCATTACTGGCTTCCACTTCTGCTTATGCCTGCCTCTATTGCTCATGTGTTAAATTTCAAATACTTACAGACACTATTTCTCACATTTGGGAGACCATGTCTTGAGACGTAGAAGAATCAACCCCTTTACATCTTTCAAAATTCTTTCCTTCAATGAAAATTCTAATAAAAAGCTTGAAAATAACACTCCTGATGATATGTCAATGAAATTCCCTAGTAAGCTTTATGTTCTCTTTGTTCCCCCAGGTCTGCGTGTGCCCTTTCATCTTACATTTGGACTGTGCTGGCTTCAGGTTTGTCTGTGTGCAGTTCTAGCAGTCTGCTTATCTAACAAAAGTGCTAGTCCATGACTGTTGCTCCTGTGCCCTGTGATGATAAATAGACTAAGTGGGAGAATGAATGAACCATTTCAAACCAGAAGTTTACCACAGTTAATTACCCATTCAAAGATCCTCTGAACTCTTGGAAATACACAGAAATTTGCATAAATGACTCAACCAATTCCTGAATAAGTACAAAAACAAACAATATGAACACTCAGCTCACAGTTGGAGGAATTAATTGTTTTAGATCCAAAATCAATGGTTTCCATCAGCTCCAGTTTTCCTCTTAATTGCTAGTGTGTACTGTGGTGCATCAATTACAAAGCACAAAGATTCTAAACAGGATAAAACAAAGCAGATGCAGGATTACCTTTTTAGAGATTGGGCTACAAAACCCTTGTTATTTTAAAGAGTGAGAATGTTTTCCTTTTTATAATGTCATTAATGATGCTGGTTTTACATGCAAATCAAGAAATAATTAAACTTCTGCCGTTTTAGCAATAGAGATCTGAAACAACCACTAAAATACAAGCTGATTTAAAAGGAAAAAGCCTAATTAAGTGAAGCAACAGACTTAAGCTTACAGATTTCAAGGTGTAATTAAGACTAGAGTTGAATAAATATTACTTGCAGGGGTATTTAGTCACATTATTAGTGAATTTTCTTTAAAAGTATATGCATCCCTTTGTGTTTTCTTTCTTTCTGTATTAATTTGAGTTCCAGCAACATGAACACTCATGAAAAATTAGTTTAAGGGTAGCCTTTACTAAGAGGCAGCAACTATACCAATTGGAAACAGAGAAAATAGTAATGAGATTAAAGAATGCAGAAAAAACTAAAACTGATGGATGAGACAACAGAAAAAGCTTTGAAATATTAACTGAGAAAAAAAATTATCACTATCATTTGCTAAAATATATATATATATATATTATGCAAGGTACACCTAGAAGAATGACATTAGCTATATGGAACATTTTATACCATGTACTACTTCTATAGTTGTTAAAAGATGAGTTTTTCCCACTCTCTAGAAACCTTTAGCAATTTCTTTTCTCAAACACTGAAACCACATTTTCTTTTATTATATAAGCAGATTCTTTCTGTAAGAGGAAAGGAACTGGATTATCTTAGTTATTACCATTAGAGTACATTATTTCAAGAATAAATGGAAATTAAATTACATAGAAAACATTTCCAGCATCTTCTCAAATTAATGTAATCAATTAATTAATTAATCTTTTTTCATCTGGTTGATGGAATTGCATCTTCAAGATATGCTATAAAAGTGTATCTTGTAATCAACAAAAAACTGTCATTTTTTTTAACAGCCAGCTAATTTCTGTGCTGCATACATACCATCATTACATTTTATTTGCTATGGGATGATTAGAAAACCTTTTAATGTGATCAGAGTTTTCTTTAACGGGAACATGGTTTAGCTCTTGAGTTATTTTCATTCACCCTCTCAGCAGTGGAGAATGCACAGAAACAAAGACCACTTCAGATGCAAAAATGTATAATGGTATGGGAGCTGTTCTATTACAAATGCACATCTGTAATTCTGTAGGGTAAGCATTTTTGTTCCCACTGCACCTTCATTCAGCTCCTAAGTTATTGGAAATAAACATTTCCATGTCCTGGAGAAATTATTCACCTCTAACCATGACATTCTATGCATTCGATATGCAGATATTCTGTTTAATAAAAGTAAAATTGGATTTTTTATAAGTATGTAAAAAGCTATCTGTTAATCCAAGAATGCCATTACATTGTGCATGACTTTCCATCCAAAATATTTAAAGTTTATTAATTATAAGGATTAATATAAACAGTAGTATATATAAGACCTTGATATGTTAGGGAATAATCAAATTCCTTTTCAATACAAAGATCCACTTACACAGAAAGATTTCTATTACATGTACTGCTTACAGATACAATTTACATCAAAGCATTTTACATCCTCCTGGAACTCAGAGATGGTGGAAAGTCTGACTTAAGTACTTGTAGAAAACTTATCTCAAAAATAATCGTTTCAAAGTAATAACTTGCTGAAGAATAAGAGCTTTGTGTTGCTGCATTTGGAATTCAGTGAGCAGTCATCCTGTCACAGCTGCCAATGCTGACTGATAAATGTTCAAAAGAGCCTAGAAGAATATTGACAAACCCTCAACTTGTGTGTAATATGGAGATAAGGACACAAAAATTATATTTACTTATGCTCCTGGTGTAGCAGGAAGCTTCACAAAATAGTGAAACTACTTTTTACTACCTTCGTGTGCAATTTTTTATTATTTATTCACTACTGTAAGGTTCATCTCCTGTTCAGTGATTTAGTGCTGGATAGAATTACTAATCTCCATGGGACCAGGGGGAAAGAGAGAAAAAAATAACCACCTAACAACAAGCCTCTTCACCCCCTCCAAATCCAAGCCCCATGTTCTCATATTAAAAAAAATAGCAAAGAAAAGATAGGTGTTAAATTTTCTCGGCAAAGGGCTGTTCTACAGGAATTCCCGGGTGAACAAAGCCACTGAATCTGTGTGGTGTAGTTGTTGTACCTAAAATATCAGTATAGGTTAAAAACTTTATTTTATTCTCTTGACATATGTTTAAAAATCAAGTAAATGATTTGTTTAATAAATTATCAAAGCTTTTCAGTTGAAGACCATATAAAGTTTTGTAATGAATCACTCTGCGATTTGTTGGACTTGCTATCTTAAAACAATAAATATGAGGGCTTTTTTTTCTCACCAGATGTATGTTCCAGGGGCAATCAGATTTCCATGTAATTTGAATGGAAATTACACAAGAACATCTTTATCTAATTTATTTCTGTGTTAATATTTTGCCTCCTGGATATGGTTAAAGACAAAAACCCACAGCAGGAATTTAAAAATACTAAAGCCACATGCTACAGACATTTATAGTCAATATTTTCAAGTCTTTCTGTTGACTTCAACAAACTTTGCAGTTGTCTTTTGTCATTTAAAGGAGCAAGCACCATTTTAATTTTTGCCATTTATCAATTCAACAAATCGGATGTGTTCAGTTTCACAAACTTTATAGCAAATCCTACATGGTTTCAAAGTCTCTTGTGAATTAATGTTGTATTATTCAAGGGTCTACTCCAGAACATGGGCTTCAAGAATGTGACTTTCTTGATTAAATCTGGTAGGGTTTTAGGTGCTGGAGGTACAAGTCTTTTCCTACAGAGATCTGAAATATTTGTGTTTTTTTCCAAGATGAGACAGGGAGAGGGATGGAAAATCCTCTCAGGAATTGAAATTTCCTTCTCTACGCAGCTGAATCAAGGTTTTTATACCATATATAATGTGATGGTTTGTTTTATTTAATGGCACAAATTTCTGATATGCTAGCTAGTTCGGAGAGCTAATTTGATCTTGTGAATCTTTTCATGGGTAAGGACAGGCTAGAAACATACCCAGTGAAAAGCCTTTGTTTTTTCTCTTCATCTTTCTCATAATTTGGGATATAAATCTTCTCAGAGATGTATGATGCAACTTTTGAGGATGCACATTAAGAGCCAGATTTTGCCTGGAAGCCATGCAATACTGCCAGGCGTAAAACTCATATATCCTGCCTATAAGTGAAGCTTAATAATTCAGCTCTACTGATAAAGCACAATTTTCAGAGTAAATATCGCTGTGGTCATCAACTTTCCTGCAGGAGCAGCAGGGTCTTGTCTGTCTGTATCCAGCCCCCGTAGACAGGCACATAGTTCATCTTTGTTACAGTAACAGGTGGGAACACTTTCCATTAGCCTGTAATTGACAGAGTAAGTTATCTCAAATATCTTTGTCCCTCTATAGCATTTTCTCCACTAGAGGCTCTTGCCTATTCAAGGACAATCCTCATTTCAGAAAGAGAAATAGGCTAAAGAGAGATATACTGGAGAGGACTCACTTGGTCTGTCTAGTTGCCTGTCTAACAAAAGGCACAGGAATCACTTTAACTCATACTCAAACTAGACAGCATAAACAAAGCATTCAATAACCATTTTAAGTTGTCAGAGGAATAAAAAGCCTACCATAATTATTGGCAAATTGCTTTCATTTAAAAGTGTGAAACTAAGCTATATTTGAGTATATTATTCATCTTTTTTTTTTTTTTTTTTTACTTTTTTTTTTTTTTTTTTTACTTTTTTTTTTTTTTTTTTTACTTTTTTTTTTTTTTTTTTTGGTCTTGTCTTATCTTCAACTGCTAGGCTGGAATGACAGTTTTACTGGTGTTTTTCCTACTTCTAGACTAGGATTTAATTATCCCTAATTAACATTATAATAGGATGAAGTGACTCTGTAGCTTGAACAGATCCCACAGAAGAGAAGCAGCCACGGACCACCTGGGGTCCCTTAAGAGGAGCCATGTGTGTGCCCTGGTACTGATACACATGGACACAGATTCACAGCATAGGCAGGGTTAGAAGGGATCAAAGTGGGCCTTGTCATCCAACCTACCTGCTCAAGCAGGGTCATCCTACAGCACATTGCACAGGATTGTGTCCAGGTGTTTCAGTGAGGGAGACTCTACAACCTCTCAGGGCAATCTGTTCCAATGCACAGTCACTGCACAGTAAAGAAATTCCTCTTCATAGCTAGATGGAACTTCCTGTGCCTCTGTTTCTGCCTGTTGCCTCTCGTCCTATTGCCTGGCACCACGGAGAAGAGCCTGGCTCCATCCTCTTGACACTCTCTCTTCAGATAATTATGTACAAGGACTAGGTCCCCTCTCATTCATCTCTTCTAAAAGCTGAACAGGCCCAGCTCCCTCAGCCTTTTGTCATGAGAGGTGCTCCAACCCCTTAATCACCTTCGTTGCCCTCCACTGGACCCACTCCAGGAGCTCCATGTCTCTCTTTCATTGAGGAGCCCAGAACTGGACGCAGCACTCCAGATGTGGCTTCATCATGGCTGAGTAGAAGATTTTTCCAAAAAATCTTAGGCCAGGCTTTAGTCAAATATATATATATAATTGAGGCAATCAAACTGAAATAAGTATACTTCACCATCACTTTGATTTTAATAATCTCTTTCCACACTTAGTGATCTATATACAGGCGTTTTGTTTTCAGAGATGCTTAATAATCACTTGGTGATTGGACATGTTCCATTCTCCTGGGACAACATACTTTGCCAACAATAATGCTATCCAATCCCAAGTCAATGTGTTTTGTGGTTTGAAATGCATCATTTCATGTCATGAATGCATCCTTTCATATCATGAAACACACCCATGAGCTTTGCAAATAAAAGGGGACAAAGAGCGAAGAGGAATGAGGAGCACGTGAACAAAAGTGGATAGAATCACTCTTCCAAAACATACAATATAAAAAGATAACTAAAACATCCAAAATCCACAATTGCTTGTCATAAGTCACTTGTAGGCATCAGGTATCCCATATTCAGATTTTGATCCTAACAAATGTTAGGACTATGTGCATATATGCCCTTCTCACTTCAGCTAAATAATCTGCACTCTAGTTTTGCTTGCTTTGCTTTCAGAGTAATAAAAGAACAAGTAGAGACCAATTAAAATGTACCCAGAATTAGTGCAGCTTTTATAGCACTGTAATGTGGCACTTGTATGTTTTGCAATTTGATGGAGTCACATTTCAACCCTGATTTCCAATATCTGTATAGACTCAGTTGCAGTTGCATCAGTGTAGCTTCCACTGATTGTCAGAAACTGGATTAATGAGCGATTGAATCAATGGAGATATTTTTCTAAAACAACAACCTTAATGAAACTGTAAGTTGCAGCATATATGGTGCTCATGTTTTTGGGGTACCCTGAGCATATTATATTACCAAAATCATAACTTCCTTTCACTCTCCTTAATGGATGGAGATTTTTAAAGTTTTTACGATTAAACTTTTTATGTTTTCAAAGATCTTTTAATGAATCTGGAGGCACATTTATGGTTCTCTGTCACCCTGCTTTTTGTAAGAATTTCTTACGCTATTAGTCATTTCCTTATCATTGAGTCTAAATAAATCTTGTAACAGCTCAGTGTATTAGAATTGCAATAGTCTCCAAGATTGCTGCAATACCGATGAATTCCCATCTCAAATTGTCAGCTAGTGTATATTTTTAGACGATCTTAAAGTACTATAATTTTTATAACAAATGCAGTTCACATTGACCTGTCAAAGCTTAGTCTCAATGCATAGACACTGGAATAGCTTTATACTTATACAAAGTTACATTTTTCTCATAGGTTAATAATCTCTTTGTACTTGAATGTACTTTATCTTTTCAAAACTATGGTGAATGAAGTCTATTTGCAGATGGCAGGCTTTCCCTCCCAGAATGGTTACTGTGGAAGTTTCTGATCTCTGGTATTATGTGGATATATGCTTGTCAGAAGCTGTCTTGTGAGATATGCTCTGATTAGGATTGAGGGCCCTGAGCCACCTGCATTAAGCTTCAGGATCAATTCCACCCCCTAGTGTGGTCTGGGACATTAAATTGGATTAAAGTTTACTGTCCTCCATCCAGAAAATGGCATTCTTGCTCATTTTTACAACAGATCTATCCCCATGCCCAGGGAGCTGCCCAATGGCCAGGGCTGGGACTGCCCCTGGTGCAAGGCAGTGGGGTGGGCCCCCTCTGCAGCCCTGGGGGTTTCCTCACTGCTCCCAGCCCTCAGGAAGCCCCTGGCTCCTGCTACTCTCTTTTTGAAGTGGAAATTACTTTAGGAAAAAAAAAATTACAAAAGTGTACCATTATCATATGGTCCTACTCTTTGTTTTATGCAAATAAAAACAAATACAAAATATAGAAAGAATTGCCCAACCTAAAGATGTGTTTTCTAGGTACTTTGCTTTATACATGATTTCTTTTTTTCTGAATCCTTTCCAAAATATTTCAAAGGAGTAGTCTATATAGCTTCAAAATGTCATAGCCTGGTAATGTATTAACAAATATATTTCATACTTTCAAGTGGAGAAGTTATTTTGCTAGTCCTTTAATTTCAGTGTAAGTAGTTAAACTGATTGTGCTGATGCTTCAGCTGACAGATGTTCTTCAGTGCATGCTGCAGTGATTTCAAATATTGTCCCAGATTTCTCAGCAGAATGGAGGAATGTGAACAGGAGACTTCTTCATTCCATTGCTACTAGAGAGCAGAAGGCTTGTGTTACTACAACAGCAAAGAATTTCTAAAGGTGGCCTATTGTTCCCAGGATCTAACTCTTGAGTACCTTTTTTTGAAAACAGTCTTCAAGTTTAAAAAAATATGTTAGCCAATGTTAGTTGAAATGATAAAAACTGCAATTCAAAAACTGCAATTTTCATCTGTTACCCCAAGAGGTCCAATGCCACAGACAGAGTAAGTACACTGACTTGACAAAATGCACATAATTCAAAATGGTAAAACCTACAGCTTTTTTGACCAGTGTGAAACCTCATGGTGCTGTTTACAAGTGGACTATGTGCCCAGCATAATCTAAGGAGCAATTAGAGTGAATCACCTGCTTCCTTTTTTCTTTTCTTTTCTTTCTTTTGTAATTTATTTTTCTTATTGAAAGTTTTCATTTGTAGGCATGTTTCTTCGAGGTGCTCACTCACATCACTGGGATGTTGCTGAAACCTTATAAATATTGCAATGAACTATAACTACAAGAAGAGTTTAGCTTAAAGTTAATGAAAGATAAGCACACACTTAATAGATTCAGGATGCTCTCAAAATTAAATATGCATTTAAAGGCATGATATAATCAACATATTAGTTGAGAAAACAGTTGACTATCACTTCATCCGAAAATTAAACCCTCTGCTGTACAAAATATAGAGGCACGTACTGCATAATTACATATTTCTGGAGCTAACCAGGGCCTTGAGGATGATGATAAAATATGTTATTCTAGAAAACAAAATTACCCATAATTTTTTTCACTGACATTGTGGTATTTGTACCCACAGATTTAGAATGTCCTGGAAACAAACAAACAAACAAACAAAAAACAAAACCCACCACCAACCACAGCCCCGCCCCCCAAATAAAATTATCCCAAAAAAACCAAAACCAAAAGCAAACCAAAACAGGAAAAAAGACTAATATAGAAACAGAAGAACAGATTCAGAGCTGCCAGCTGTACAGAGATTCTTGTACTCTGATATTGGAGACTCTGAAGTCTACTGCAGTCCTCACATAAATCAGAACATCACCATCAGCTCTTCCAATTTATCTCAGCAGTTCTTCCTATTCATAACCTCTAGACTGCAGAATGCCTTAATCAGTCTCCTGCCAATATGGATTTCTCTTCTATACCAGAATACTATTGAGGAGCCCTTGAAGAATTTTAAAACCCTTGTAGGGTAACAAAGGAAGACAATACACCATTGGGGGACAAAAAAAGTCTGTCATATCCGCTTGCTCACCATTATCAGGCGGTTTTCTGTATTTGTTACATTTGCTCTGTAAACAAGTGAGTTATTACTTTATTACATTAGATTACGATAAAGAATTATGCATTTGAATCATTACAACCAGCAAATGTTGTTCAGTAACTGTGCCAAGTGCTCAAGGCACATGCATATACAAATACGTGTGCTCCCCCTCACCCAATTGCTTTCACAATGAACGATAATAATGTATTTATATTGATTCCAATATAAGAACAATAATGCATCAAAACAACAATTATTAAAAATTACTTTTAATTGCACAGCTTTATGTTAATCAGCTCCTGGTCTATTTATTTTTGAGTATACTTTTAAAGTAGATAAAGTACTATCTTAACATACTTTTATCAGCCATGACTATTTCCTAAATAGACAAAATGGGTGGCAGTAGGAGAAAAAAATAGTTTCAGAAACCAGCAAATCATGACAGTTACTCAAGAAAGTAAATCTTGCCAATAAAAAGACTTATTCACTAGAACAATCCCACAAGGGCATAAGTACTACATTAAAGGCACATATTTTTCTTATAAATCCATCGAGCTCCTGCAGGTTTATAATAATTAATTAAATTACTTAAACATCAGAGAAGAAGCCTGACTACAATTTGTGCTCTGTGCACCTCCAAAGGTTCACAAGTCACTTGTGGTAAAATTAAGCATCTAAAGGAACTAATGCTTATTATAAGATTATGTGAATTAAGAAAATCTTTTGAGAGAGTCTGCATTTATTCTGCCTATCCAACAATCCTGTGTTGCTCATTTCTCAACATGAATACATTCCCTAAATTAAGGGCTTGGCATCTTTCTCTATGTGTATATAACTGCAACACTTCCTATATATATATTTAATTTATTTTACAAAGGGAAGCTCAGCCAATGCTTTTCTGTTTTTATTCAGATGCAAGGCAAATTCTAAATATATCTGACAGGCAAGGTCAAACCCAGTCATCATAGGGTGGCTCTAAGTCTGCATTTTGCCATTACTGTCAAAGTGAAGACCAGCAGCCCCAAAAAATCATTATTTATGCTTCAGAAAGAGAGTTTGTTGTGTTGAGAGTCTGGTTTACTTGACTAAACTGATGTCAGGTCCATCTATGGGGAGCTTGATGAATATATTTGTCATATAGTTGCTCTTATGTAATTCTAAAAGGAAACAGTTAGCTGGTGCGAGGGACGTGAATGAAATTTTCATTGTGAATTTAATTTGGTTTCCAATAGAATTTCACAAGATGAGGGGAAGACATAGGTCTATTCTGTCTTCTTTGTTGTCCTAGGCTCTTTCTGAAACAAGAGCTGAGATTTGCAGTACAATAGACTCACCTCTGCTTCATTAGCTGGGATTGAAACTTAGGTATTTTAAACAGAGAGACTGCAGAAATGGGATCCAAACTGGTATCTGCTTTGGGCCAACATTTTTGGGCCACCTTTATTATCATTTTCAAAAGGAGCAGAGAGGTCTCTTGGCAACAATTCTGTCTGTGTTTGAGTTGATTTGTAATGTGTCTTTTGTCTCTTTACTCTGGATAAACCAGCAGGATAATCGAAACAATGTGAAAACAAAATATATTGAAAATCATAAACAAAATACTGTGAGAACATTGGAAATTTACCAAAAATATGTATGAAACATGATGGGTGAAAATGGAAATGGAGAAAGAATTAGAAGGAATTTTTGTTTAAATCCAGCCATTGGCTTTTCTTAGAATCGTATTTTACATTTCATATTCTGTCCCACTGCAACGTATTTGTACAAAATTAATTTTAGATGTTACTTAAATATTTACAGAATTTAAAAACTACATTTGCAGTCTTAGTGAAACAGCAACAAGTTATTACCTGTTCTTCTTTTTGGCTTATCTCTGTGATTGCAAAGCCTGAAAGACGCTTACCTACAGGACCTGAGCAAATCAAAACCAACATCCTTGTTTCCATCTCCTGTGGGAGGGATCCTGTGCTGGAGCAGGGGAAGAGTGTGAGTCCTTCTGAGGAGGAAGGAATGGCAGACATGTGATGAACTGACCTTAGCCCCTTATGCCCTGTCCTGCTGTGCCTCTAGGGGGTAAGAGGTAGAGAAAACTGTAAGAAAATCCTGGGACAAAAGGAGGGATGGCGGTATGGTGCTTTTGAGGTTTGGGTTTATTTCTTATTTCTTTGGTTTCCATGATTTCTCTAACTCTGAAGAAAAGGTATGGGGAAGAAGGCTGGCAAAGGGCACACAGCTACCTGTCTACCTATAAGAATCATAACTAGTGAACTCAAATAAACTCTGCTGTAACATTGCCTGGCAAGCTATATCAAACCTGAAACTTAAATAATAGTTGTTGCAAAAGATAATATTGTATGTGAAAGACTTAAACTGAGTTAAAAAAAACCCCAACCAAATCAAATATTTCCCCTGTCACAAACACATATCAGCGCAGAACTCTTATATAATACATTTCATAAATATTGAAAGATAAAAAGTTTTGATCCAAAGAAAGTGGAGAAGAAGGTCTCTTAGGACAGCATAACTTTTGAGAGAGCTATCATAGGAAGAATAATAATATTTTCATCTTCTTACGTATAGGCTTTGCGCTGAACTGATAAATGAATCTCACTTTATCCATACACATTTGGATAAGCAGAGCTGTATTCACCAGATGATCTGACACATTGAATATAAACACATTGAATAATTGTACTCTTCTAACTTAAGAGCGAATAGACAGTCATACAAGGATTAATTATTTAATGTTTCTACCCAGCTTGAAAACAAAAAATGTTGCTCCTTTATCACTGTTAGCTATTAGAGATGCTTGGATTTCCTTCAGAAAAGGCTGGTGTGGAGAGAAAAGAAACAAAATGAAATAAATAATTCAGCAAATACTATTGTGATATAATTATATATATTTTTTGTTTTGGAACACTTCTGTATGCATTTTCATGTGTTTTTTTTTTTAATTAAAAAATAAGTATGGGCACAGTGTTAAGAAGTATTGAACGGTTACCCCAGTTAGTTAAAAATGTAGCACAAAAGACTCTTCATGCACAGATTCAATCCTAGCACCTACATCTACCCTTCAGCCTCTAAACACAGAGAAGGAATATGGGGAAAGAAAGGAAAAGGACTAGAACAACATCTGTGTGTGGAATACTTAGCAAAAAATTATATTTTTAAATGCTTCAGAAAGGGCAGTTTCTCAATTTTTCCTCCACGAAGTGAGCAGAGGTTTCTTTGTTTATTACTGAACTGAACCTTGAAATAATCATGTCTTTTCATTCACGGGTGCAATGGAAAGTTGCTTTAGGGTCAATTTATACATTTTTCCATCTTTACACTGGTATGCACTCATCTATGTCTTGGCTATATGCTGTCTCGTCTTGAAAATAAGACGAGTTTCTAATTTGTAGCAGCATGCAAATTTCTATGTAAATATGTTATCACAATATAGATGGTTTAATTGGGGCATGCTATGTCACTATAACTGCTCTATTGAGCTGCCTCTTGGGGAACTGATTTAGCTTTCTGATAGTGAATGGTAATATGGTAATAACCACTGCTCAATCAGGACAGTAATTAGCATCAATTCTGTTTAATTGAACTAAATTTAACTGGAGTGAGGAAGTAAAGTACTGATTAACCTCCAAACTATTGATCAGTGCTCACTAATTCTCCAAAGACATGGAATGATTATATCAATAAAGGACACAAATGTTTAACTTTACAAATCAAACAGTATATGGAAATAGAGTACAGCATAAATAGTATTCCTACATGGGCAAAAGCAGTCTGAATACATTATCTCTGCAGTCACGATTTCTTTTCAAATTTAAATTGTTCAACTAAAATTTACATAGTTGATGCAAATGACTAACTGCAGTGTTTTTTTAGTACCTGTACATAAAGCATCACTCAATTCCACAACAACTTTGAGAGTGATGAATTGTAAAGGTAAGGCATAGATTTTATAATGTCTGAGAGTAATGATACACCAGGGCAGGAAACTGCTTGACACTTGGACTCTTACTATTCTCATCTCTACACCTGTACAAATATGCCAGAGACAAAGGGTTTCTTTTCTCCTGCACAAGAAGACAAGAATATAGTGGCATATACTTGTCACAAATGTTGCAGATTTTCCCAAGAGCACCAGTTGAAAGTTACATCTCTCACAATAATTAGCATCTCTGGTGATTTTGTCACAAGGTACTGGATTCAAAGAGCTCAGCATAATTCATCAAATCTTTGCACCGAGGTTGCAATGATTTTAAGGGGGTTTTTCTTTTTCATAGTACTTTCACATATATTAGAATTAATTATTATATTTTTGCTGTTCTTTTGCTGAAATTTCTGTGCAATGCCTACTCAGGGAAATAGCACCTATCAAGACATGATGACTACTCTTTGCAGGTATTTGCAGGTAATAATGATAACACTTTTTTTTGTTTGGTTTGTTGTTTTTTGTTTTTTAGTTTCTGGGCTTTTTAACAGTTAAAAAGGGTCAGTGGAATTGACAACCTTGTTTTATACCTACCCTCAAGTTAAACCAATTATTTTCTCATGGATTTTTCATGAGAATTTCCATGGAGATTTTGTATAATTTTTAGAATATTTTCACCAACTCCATTCAGCTGCAGTTTTCTGAAAAGACCATATGATATCAAATGTGTGAGTACAATCCATGACAAAATAACTTTCCTTCCTTTGCACTTCAGTGGTTTCATACAAAGGTATAGATCTAACAATATTATTCCTTTTCTGTCTATGCTGAATTTCTGCAGCAATTTTCAGAGGCGATTATTTCTTCAATAATTTCCAAAAGTAGTGAGATGCCTTTGTTACAAATAGAGACAACAAGGGACTGCATCCAGCTGTTCAGGGTTTTTCTGCACAGCTAGAGTGCTTGTATATAGTGTGCATGTGTCCTGCTTTGATCCCAACCATCAACTAAATCCCACACAGCCACCTTCTCACTCCCCCTATGTGATGGGGAAGAGAATTGGAAGGGTAAAAGAAAGAAAATAAGTCATAGACTGAGATAAAATATTTTTAAATAGGTCAAAAAAAAGTCACTCATGCAAGAAAAGCAAAACAAGGAATTCAGTCACCACGTCCTGTTGGCAGGCAGGTCTTCAGCCATCCCCAGGAAAGCCTGGCTGCATCACATGCAACAATGACTAGGGAAGAAAAATGTCATCGATCCAAATGTCCTCTCCTTCCTCCTTATTCCTCTGGCTTTCTATGTTGAGTTACATGGTATGAAATGTCCCTATGGTCAGTTGGGGATCAGCTGCCCCAGCTGTGTCCCTACCCCTCTCCTTGTGCACTTGCAGCCTGGTTGCCGGTGGGATGATGTGAGAGGCAGAAAAGGCCTTGACGCTATGAATGCCCTGCTCAGCAATAACTAAACATCCCTGTGTTATCAACACTGTTTCCAGTACAAATACAAAACATGGCCCCTTATTAGCTACTATGGAGAAAATTAACTTTGTCTCTGTCAAAATCAGCACAGCATGGAAAACCAATGCTGTCTCATTCTTTCATTTATTCTGCTTATGTTTCATGTTAGTCACATCAGCAACTTACTTGGTCTCTATTGCATAACTTAGAGGCTTTTTCTTTAGCTACTGGAAGTTCATTTGAACAAATGCATCTTCTCATATACAGCATGTAGCTTCTCATATCCCTTGTTTCCAGCAGAGAAGTAATTTATCTGGTGTCTTGTAACTCCCAGAAGCACTTTCTGCAAAGCACTGATGATCCCTTTTTTATATTCCTATTAGAACAACCTTCCAAAAATTCTGACAAAAGCTTTAAGAAGCAGCTGGTTACCTGATAATGGTTTCTAAGAATATCCAAAACCCCCAAACCACTGTATATTGATACTCTCTTGCCTAGAATGTAATTACTACTGTGTCTTTTGTCACACTGTGTATAGATATCTCCTTCTTATATGCTCCTCCATATTCCCTTGGCCTCTTAGATTTTTCTGTCAGTCATAAAATTCAATCAGTTTCTCTCTGGTCCACTCTTTCTTGCTTGGAATGTATTGCCTGGAAGATTATTTGTCATCTGTGTAAAGCAGAGGGAAATATTTTCTCTCTAATTTATGCTGCAAATATGAAAGACAGAATTCCACTGCTTTCTCCTGTTCTCTTCCTGAATGCACACTATTTGTTGCTTTCTTTGTAGATTAATCTCTAATTTGTTTATCACCGGCATAGGATGCTACAACAGTCACATGAACCATCTTTTCATCACACTGGCAGAGGATTTTTTGGTTTGAGTTTTCATTTTGTTTTGTTTCCCCTGTAAAATCCTGTGTAGTTGATTAGGTTTTAAATCTATCCAAGTGTTCCACTTTGACGTCTGGAAAAATTACGGAGTTCCATCACAATATTTTATTTTTGCAGTTTGTTTTGCTATACCTAAGCTTCCCAAAACGAGGTGCACTTGTTCAAGTCATGTTGTACAAGATATTCTTAATCTATTCTATACTATAAGATATTCTTCTGAATAGCATAACTTTTGTGTAATAGCCTGATTTTGCATGGTTCTAAACAACATGGTAAGAATACTCATAACCAAAGGGCAGAACAATTGAACTGTATCTGACCTGGATAACCAGCTGTCTGTACAGGTAGTGATTTCCAATCTCTTTTAAAGAAAATCCTCCCTGAGGAAAAACTGGCCATATTCTCACTTATTCAGGGTCACTCTACTCATTAACACTGCCTATTTTTGTGACAACCACCACTGCCTTACCAACACTGAGCTAAGGCTAGTTAGGTTGGCCAGGTCTGCCTATAAACAGTCACACATCTCTCCTCATCATCCTCCCGCTTGCAGGGTGAGGGCATGAATATAACCCTCATGGCTCTTAGGGAGCAGTGACAGTGCTGGCAAATTTGTTTTGGTCTTTATTCTGTATTTGACTTCCTGGGAGTGAATAAGAGAGTCAGTCTCCTTGAATATGAATTACTTTTAAATCAGTAGCCTAAAAAAAAATAAATATTGCTGTTATTTTAACTCTAGATTTTTGTGTTCTTGTTTTTTGGGTAACCATCATTCTGCTCTCACAAGTATGGGGGCAGAGTTTTTCTGCTTTTCCACGCTTCCCATACTATTTCTGAACATCCTTTGTGTCAATAGACGACAGTGCAGGCCCACTAGAATTGAACTGAAATCTCATGAATCATGCCAAAAACTGATGGTTCAAGCTACCTCTTACAAAAATGCCTTCCCTGAAGTAATACTGTTAAACTGAATATGTGTTGAAAAATCAGAGTTTTGCTATGAATGAATATGGCCAAAACACTCGTAAAAGCATTTTAAATTTCTAATTTTTTTACTCTGTTAAATTATTTATCTTGTAGCTCCCATGGATTTTCCAGTTGGAGATTTTGGAATCAATTTCTATTGCCATATGTTACAAAGTAAAAACTGCACAAAAACCAATGGTGGACTTTACTCCTAACAGCCCTGGACTGTGACTGCATGTGCAGACAAAAGGGTGGACGCCCTGAGAAAACCTGCAAAAAAGATTCTCGCTCATAGGTATACAACCAATGGCATCAAATACATGGCTTTTAGCTAGTTAAAAAATTATCAGAATTCTAAGTGCAGTTTGTCTTGTCATATTTTTATCTTTTGTTCTTCAGTTTATTTCCTCAAATTTATTCCACAACATTGTTCTTTCTCTTATCCTTCTGTTCATTCCTTATTTCTTTTGTTTTGTTTGCTATTTTGTTTCTGGTTTACTCTACTAAGGAAACATGTACTATTAATCCAAGTGAAATTTGCCATTCATTGTTCATAAATCCAACCCTTCCTTTTCTTGTTATATATCTTATTTGTTTTTATTTCTCATTCCTCCAAGCTTTCCCAGTCAGGAATCTTCTAACCATATTCTCAGATACTTCCTCAATAAGCACGAATACAAACCTATCATAGCATAGAGGTGAAAAATCTATTTAAATGTATTTTTCTAAAACCTTATTCTGGTGTTAATTGAAACATTTAGCTTGAAATTAACCTTTAAAATTTTGCTTAAGTGTGGAATTTGTTATGTGTACTGCAGAATAAGACATTTCTGTTTAAAAAAAAATCACTGTTACTAATTTTGAGTGATACTTCTTAATATATTTCACTACATATGAACCTTTCAGATGTGGATGTTGGCTGTATAGCAGTCTTAAATTTAGAAACTTGTGCACAAAAAAAATGAAGATTTTTTTCTTCTCCTTAGCATTCAGAGTACAGCTGACATATCTTTGAAATACGTAGTTTACAAATGGCAAATAACTGTATTTACTGAGGCTTTTTAAATAAAGTTTTTTTGAATATTTAAAATTCATTTCAGGGTGAAATATTCACATTGTGTCAAGGATGAAAGTGTTTGTCTTCATCATTGTTTGGAGGTGAATAAATAGGTAAGCTCAAGAGGAAACAAACAAACAAATTAATTACATGTACAATCCTCTTCGGTTTTGGTAAACCGGGTATAAACCCCCCAAAATCACTGCAAAAAACTGTCATGGAATTCCTTTGTGTGCTTGCCCAAAGAAAACTAAATGCCAAATATAAAGTTCCCAAATGGAAATATTTAAACATCTCATCTACTTTGGCCATAGAGTATAACAATCTATTGCTATCAGCAGAGATTCCTGCAAAAGGAAAATTTCCTTACTAACAAAAATGAATTAATACCTTTTATGTGATTTACCTTCCTCAGATAAGAGCTAAAGAATGAAATGTGTTTGCATGCAGGTGAATTTAAAGAACACCTATTTCAAGGAAACAGAAACAGTTTCTAATTTGGTCCTGACTACATTGTTATTCAGTCTCTCTCTGGGGAGCTATGTGGTCTGTAGAGACAGCAGTCTTTGGGGAGTCAGGGATTAATTCATGATAACTACAGTGTCTCTTCAGAATTATTAGAGCATTTAAAATCAAAAATTTATGACAGATCACTAGTCCTGTGAAAAATTTTCATCCACTGCCAGAAAGCAAATATATAGGGTATGTATTATCAGGCAGTCAAATTAAATACTTATAATTAAAAAGTAATTCTACATATTAAAGCAAAGATGGTGTTAATAATTCCAGGATAAGATAGCACTGTCCCACCAGTATGTTTAAATCCTCCAGTGCTACAGCTCAATGTTTCTTAACTGTTGAATGGATGTCACATTTCTTCTCCCAGTTAAATTCAGAATCGCCTTTTATGTGCAAGTAAAATGTGCATAAACAGTCAGGCTTTTTCTACTCCCTCTGTCTTTGTGTGAACACTTTAGAGAGTGACCTTTGAAAAGAGTAGCTCAGAATATAAATGGATGCTGACTTTCAAAGCTTTTGACAAAGTTAGCACACTGAGAATATGCTGCCATGAAATTAGCAGTTCTGCCAGATGGTTTGTACCTGCAAGCTCTGCCATAATTACAATAACCTCATCATATTCTTGGTCTTTCATCACCTTGAATATCTTTATTGCAGTTGTGCAGACATCTTTAAACATTTCACCTCAAAGAGTGGAGCTTTCATTTGGGTGAGAAATTGCATCATAAAACTGTAAATTAAGAAAATTAATAATCTCATATTATTTCTAAGTTTTTTGAATTCCTCACAGCCAGTTATTCTTCACCAGGGAGATTGCTAACATATTTAATGGCTCAAGAGAAATTTTGAGATGCCCTGAACATGGAACTTCTATTGAGCATGCCATATGTTAGGACTTTTGGAAGATATTCAATCCTTGCATCTAACACCAAAATCCCCCACCATTCTAATGCAAGCATGATCATGCTTTTCCTCTTTCTAACTGTTGCAGACAGAACAAAAGCTTCAGGCAAAGTTTATCAGGGCAGCAGTCCCATTGAGCCATGAAGTTCACCTCCTTGCTCTCTTTCTAAATTCCTTCTCAGACAAGTGTCTAGCTATGGTTGGATCCAAACCAAGTCCCAAAATCGGTCAACAATATATGTCTAAAGGACTATGTAGGAATAATTGATCCTTCATGTGACTTCATCTTTTATGAATATTAACACACACATATAAATATTATGTTTATTTTATATAAATACAAATATAAATATGTTGATAGAAAGATAATTTCAATTGATTATAATAATTAGACTAAAAAGACATTAATCAGAATTAACGCAGTCTAGATAGTTATAAATAATAGCATAATGCCACATTTGTTAAATCAATTATTTCAAAGCTAGCTTAATAATTAATAAATAGAGACTTATGTTACCTACCCATACCAATGACTGTGGGCAAATCTCTCACTCAGCCTCGAGGAATAACCTTGAGGCGTCCCTGCTCAAGGGAGGAATCTTCACACACCTCCAGAAGAAATGTGTTAGGTTAGTGCTGTAAAGCAGTGGGACCGAGTTTTTATAGTATAAAGTGATTGACTGTCAATCAAATGTTTCTAGGCTACATGTGCCAGCTCAGCAGCTCAGCAATTTTATATAAGATATTGGTGCTATCACTTCTTGGTTCCTTTATCAGGAACTTTGCCATATCCTCACCAGTGTCCGTTTCTGTCAGGAAACACTGTTTTTCACATCCTTAGAATGTTTATCTTTGAGATTTCAGAGTCAAGCTGGTCTCAGCATTCTTCAAGACCATAAGCAGTATGAGCCCAATGCTGTTTTACCCTCACTTAGGCAGAGCATCCTGCTACAATAATGTATTTCTTTATCCTAAAGCAGTGGAAAGGCAAAGGATGACTCGTCATTCTCCATCAATACTGTTTACATTAGAAGAACCATTATAATTCTCACACTTCTCTCCCACTCGCATTTATAATCAAGTTTAAAAGAGTTCTCATTGGGAATCCATTTTAATTCAGACTATGCACTGAATAGCCACGTAAGAGTAACATTACCTAGACCTATAAATAAGTGTTCATTTGATTTGTGAATCTTGCAAGAAAAGTTCATGCCTAAAAGAAGGCTCTACCTAATCAAGTGGTTCAATGTCATAGAGGTTAATCTGCAGTCAGAAGCATTAGGTGCTGAGGACTGGTGTCCATCTGAGGTATATGTCAGGGGGGTCTGCATTGGGCTAGCTCTATCTGTCCTGTGAGGTGCTGTGAGGAGTGCCAAAGACAACTCTTGGAGCATATCTTCCAGACAGGTCAGTTCAGACATTTCCATAATGTGACTTAAAGCATATAGGGTAGGGCAAGATAAGTCTCCTTCAAAGCAGGTTCCTGGTGTGTACTCAAAGGGGGTTAAGGAGACACTCAGAGCCGGTGGTTCTATGCATCCACAGAACTGCACAGTAGAAGCAAATGCAAGTGACATCGCACATAATTAGCAAGTCCTTGCAGCTCTAGGTTCCTCTGAAGGGGTTGATTCTGTTACTGAGACTGTCACAGAACATGGGTCAACATCTCGGATGGCATCTAGTAATTTTCCATGTACAGTGTTAACTTGTCACAGTAAAAGGAGATAGTCTTCTGGTGAGGAGAGGGGTTCATTGAGCATCAAAGAGTAGATGTGCTCTGGAACACGAGTGATCTGAAGCAAGGGAAGAGTGAAACTGTGGTCTCTACAGCCCTCTATAATGCCAGTGAAACACACACTTCAGGTTTGCATACCTCTTTGGAACAAGAAGGTTTGATTCAAGTTTCTCTGTTCTCTAACACTGAGAAAGTCACTTATTTCCTTTGTGCTACATTTCCTTACTTATAAAATGAGTGAAATACCCTCTGTGCACAGTAGTTGGAAGGATAAATAAAGACTGTGAAGTACTTTTATACCACTCCAATGGTCTTGTACAACAGATAGAAACATGAAGCAGCGAATGAAAAGACAATAGTGAGCTTAATGTGTAGTAAATACTGTATGGAAAGAAAACCAGAACAAAACCCGCAATGATTCTTAATCTTAGTCTGCTTGAAAATTTTTAAGTTTTCTGACTAGCACTTTCATATTTCTAACTCATTACTGTATTAGAGAACTAGAGAAACAACTTGTGATATTGAAAAAGGGTACTTTGTCTCTTTTCTAGGCAAATAAAACTTTGTCCTTCAGCTAGAACTTTACAGGGCAAATAGTGAAATTCACTGTTTTCAGAATACTGTCAGGCTAAATAAAGAGAAAGAATGCAGGAAGCATTTTGTTTTCAATCTCTTTCATTGCCATAACTCCTTGCTCTTGACTGTGACAAGACTAGGTAGAAAAAAGTGTGAGGAAGAAGTGTGATTATATGGTTTGTAAGTGGGTTATATCCTTTTAAATATCAATACATCATATGTGCTCACCCACTGAATAAGGCCTGCCAGCCAGCTGCCAAGTTGTTTAAAGTCTTGCTAACAACCCATCAATTAACAAGTGGAATTGCTGCCTTCTGGTATAGAATATTTTGTCTCACTCCCACCTGAATTCACTCCACATCAGATCATTTCAGCCTAGATGTAATAGTAGATGGCAAGTAATATCCAGCGTATTGATTTAATTTAATACATCAGTTTCAATAAGTTGTATGGGTATAGTTCGAGTCAACCCATGCTGTCATATTTGAGGATCCAGACCTCTCTTTCCCTTACCTATAGAAGCTTTTTTTTATATTAAGTAGTCTTGGAAAAGCAGTTCTCTTTTCCACATAAGCATTTTGCAGGGGTGGCCAGAGGGGAGACACATAATAACAAAAAGAGACAATATTAGAGATAATGAGTTATAAGAGAGAAAGGAACTTTTCAGAGGTTTCTGGTTGCATTTACATTATCTGTCGCACTTATGCTCCGGGATGCAGCTGAACCTTTCATTGTCAGGAAAGGTGAACAAGAAAGGCTTAATGTTTGCCATGGCTCTGGATAAAAATCACTTGAGAGGAATCACATGGCCAGCTGAATCTCTGCAGTCTATTAACGCTGGGAATATCACTGTGAATGGACCTGGTTCTCTGTTGGGTGCAGGGCTCATGAAAAACTGGTTATGACCTTCCTCCCCATCAACATTATAAGGCTCTGTGCATATGGCAGGTATAATCTCGCATCACATTTTTCAAAGAAAGCAAGTGCGAGCATATGCTCTACTTTCAGTTTGAAGGAATGAATAGAACAGAGACTGCCTCTCTTTGTAAAGGCCTTTATGGAAACTGTGATAAAGTGTTTTACAGGAAGAGAGGCAGAATAAAGAGCAAATGTTTTATAGAACTAGCAATAGTTACACTCATGCAGCTAGCTAGGAGAAAATGACATACTCTATGGGGATAGAGAAAAGTAAAAGAACAAGCGTATTGAAAGCCTAAAGATGCCAGTGTTCTCCTTCAGCCTGAAGTGAGCACAGTGAGGAGATGTGCTGAACTGAGTGGGGGGAGAATTTGGTTGTAGGGTAAAGTGAAAAAAGAGGGTTGTGGGGTGAGATACAAAGAGAGGAAGTAACTCAGTAGGAGGACGACTTCTGGAGCAAGTGGCAGTGCAAGCAAGAGATGTCCTCCACCTGCAGAGTTTTCTAGAGAAAATGTTAACACTGGAAGTGCATGCTGAGGGTTCATTCTGTGCAAGACCTAAACTCTGATTTCAATATTTTTAAGTGTAAATCCACTGAGTCCGATGCTCATATTTCACTATTATTATAGAGATATTGTTTCTTTGAATTCTTGTCTTAGCATCCAGATGCACTTGGAGGTAATTTCAGATATTTATTTGCTGTACCTAGCTTGAAATTCAAAATGTTTTTACTGGACACAGGTATTGCTGCCTATTTTTACACTGTAACTGTATGGATTCAGGTTCCCAGTACCAGCATTTGGAACTATTATTTAGAAACTCACATTCTGAGAGTAAACTCTCTCTGTAAACATTATAAGCAGCCATATAATATAATACCATGCCAAAATACTCAGAGGTAAAAATAAAAAGACAAACCCTAAGGAAGCATTTCCATTTTACAGAAAATATGTCCTAGGAAAATATAATAACTTGAATAAAAGTTATATTTCGAGGTTACTAAATATATATATTGCCTTTCCAAGTTTGTCTACAGGAGAAATCTAAAACTAGAGAACTGATCTCCCTATTAATTATTAGACTCAATCATTTTGCCTTTCTGATTGTAAATGAAAGTTACAAAGCATCCTATTAATTACCAGTTTGTCAGACCAGCTGAGCGGCTTTTTCTACAAGAGCTACTTAGGTGGCTTCTAAGTCAAAACTAAAGAGCTCTTCCTGTGAGATTTTTGCCCAGAATAGCTAACACTTCTGGGGACTGTGTGTAAGATTATACCATCTTTAAGATATGTCAACACCTTCAAAAGCAGTCATGAGTGCAGATTTTGTGGCTATATACAAACTTGCTTTTAGCTGGCTAGCTTGGAAACAGAGTAGACTGCACTGGTCTCAGCTCAATTTAGCTGCCTGAATATTTTCTCAGGATGCTGGTGAATTCAGGTGCCTGGAGTGACCTTTATGCTATAGCAGCAACAACATTTGAGTTCACTGTCTTAAGTCTAGATGGTGTTTGTCCTGTAAGATGATTACTCCATTGAAGTGTAACCTTAGGATCAAAGTGCAGATGTGTCAAAAGCAGCAAAAAGAGGACTGCATACAATGCAAGAAACAAGAGCAGATCTTGATCTAGAGAGTCTTCAAAAGATCCTTTCAAATTTCAAAAGATGTTTATAAGTCCAAAAATAGTTCAACTCTCAAAACGCCTTATTTACAGTACTCTTATGTACTTATACTGATTTTAGGAGACGTTTGGGTCACTATTTTAATGGCTTTTCAGGAATAGAATGGTAGTTTCTTGAAAGTTAATGTTATCTATTCCTACTTGGCTTGCTAGTTATGGAAAAACTTGATCTCTATTCCCCTCCTTCCTTTATTATTTTTGTGCACCTCTATTATTCCTGTGCAATAATCAGTTTCAAGAGATTATTTAATAGATAAAATATTCTCATAATTTTCATTGGATGCAATCTTTCTCCTTCTAGTTGTGTAACATGATTGCTGATGTCTATCCACCTAGATTCTTATATGATCCCATTGGGTAACATCATTTATATCTGTGTAAAAATAGAAACCATTAAAAAATTTCACTTTCTTTCTGCTTTCTTACCCTGCAGCAATAATTATCTATGTTCTTTAGGGGTAGGTGAGACACAGAGAGGTAAAGGAAAAAAAGTGGAAGCTTTTATTTCCTAAAGAGCTTCAATATTTTTTTTAAACTTGGCTTCATTGTAATTCCAAACGAAGAACAGGCATGTGTACAGTCTCCATGAAAAGGCCCAAGACCTCAGTTCTCATGGTTCCTTGTAGAGATGGCTGAATTCCCTGGGCATTTCCTGTTCTCCTGGGGAGCAGCTCTGCTTCTGAAGAGTTCAGCAGTCCAGACGAACAAACAACTATGATTATAAGGCTTTTTTTTAGCTTTGTCGGAGAAGCTATACTGAAGATACCAGCTCTGAATATAAATCTGAGACCTGTGGTCATTTTTCTTTCTTCAGATATTTTAAGTCAGTCTTTATGAAAGTTCTCCCACACCCTCTAAGTTTTCCCTACATTTTCAGTAAAGAATACAATAGTTTCAGCAAAATAAAAATGTACTAAACCATTACTGCAGAGAGAGAAGAAATCCTGAATTTTAGTAGGAGTCAATATCATTGAAGCTTCTCAGTAACAAGGAAAATAAGGGATTATAATTTTATGTAATGCAAGAGTTGTTGTGAGCAAAATATAAGGAAGAAACAACAGCAAGCCACTGATCCAGCAAACCTGCATAACCTGTTGTGATTCTGAGGTAAGGTCAAATTCTGTCTGAGCACAAACTTCAGATATTGGTCAATCATCATGACTTCAAACTATCGCTCTCAGAATATAAAATATTTTTTAATATATTTATTTATTTATTTATTTTTATATATATATATACACAGTTTGAAATTAAATGAAGTAGAAAAAGCGTGGGGGATAAACCCAGAAAATTTAGTTTGAACTGTGAACACATTAAAATATTGCTTTTCTTATATGACTTTCTGAAAACATATTTTTTGTAAATTTTAAGAATTTTTGTTGACAGAGTTTAGCTGTACATATTAATGCTCTTTGAGAGACAGTTATTTCAATGCAAATGTATAATCTCTACATTATTTACTGTTGTGGGAAGACAGTGGGCTGAGAGAGTTGGGCCTGTTTGTCTAGGGAAAAGATGACCAGAGGGGTTCTTATCAATGCATACGAATAGCCCAAAGGCAGCTGTCAAGAAGGTGGAGCCAGGCTCTTTTCAGTGGCGCCCAGCAACAGGACAAGAGGCAACATGGACACAAAATGAAACACAGGAAGTTCTATCAGAATGTGAGGAAAAACTTCTTTAATGTGAGGGTTCCAGAGCACTGGAACAGGCTGCCCAAAGGGGTTGTAGAATCTCCTTCTCTGGAGATGTTCAAAACCTGCCTGGATGTGATCCTGGACAAGCCATTCTAGATGAACCTGCTTGAGGAAGGGTGGGGGATTATATGATCTACGCATGTCCCTTCCAACCCTGACCATTCTGTGATTCTGTGAGAGCATAGAGATGCAGAAAAAGAGAAGATAATTTCAAGGGTTTCTTGCACACTCTGATAAAAATATGATTAGCCTATGACAAGAGCAGCTTCCCCCAGTATCAATGAGCCAACAACTTGATTTGATGGATGCTGTTTGGTGACAGTCCAATTGGTTCACTATGACATGTGGGTTTATATCCTCCTTCAAATGTGCCCTTTTGTCCTTTGTTATTATTTATTTATCCCAGCAGTAACTCTGTTTCATTTTTAATAAAATACCACTTCCCC
The DNA here is from genome assembly GCA_013398955.1 of Callaeas wilsoni. Classification (NCBI taxonomy): domain Eukaryota; kingdom Metazoa; phylum Chordata; class Aves; order Passeriformes; family Callaeidae; genus Callaeas; species Callaeas wilsoni. The sequence goes on from VWPU01011373.1 coordinate 106,924, forward strand.
AAAAGTGAGACTGATGAAATTATTTACTGTAAATTGTGTACCTTTGTAATCCTTGTTTTCTCTTTGTCAAATCATTTATAAAATGATTTCTATCAGGTGATTAACCTTTTGCAGATGCTGACACCTATCCAGAAGAATTATCATACTGACTGTAATGGTGCTTCCCATGTCTGTGTGTGTTCACAAATGTGAACAGGGAATATACAAACTGACCTTGTGACTGTATTTATTTGTCAGTTTGCATAAATGCAGTTTAGAAATATACATTTGCAAAACTGTCCTTTTTAGTATCTGCCATCTGTGATATGTTGTCATTATAATGACTGCATTTTAAATAGCAAATGCATTATAGGTTTTAAAATGTGCATAAACTTTTGTTTCTGTGAGATAGCAAGAGAAAACAAAATGAAATCTTTCTTGTAAGATGTAAATTTTGCATGGCAAAGAGTTATTAACATTTTTCTTCCTTACTTGCCATGAGGTCACCTCAGAACATGATAATGTGGGTCATATCTTCCCTTTACTTCTGCTATTACAAAACTGAAAAATTTTGGCCAGCCCCAATGAAAAATTGAAACTGGAAATTTGTAATTAAATTTGGGTACCCATACTCTGTAGTGTAATTTTTTTCTTTTACTCCAGGTTATCTTTAGAAGAATTGGGATTGTTTAGCTGAAAAAGAGAAGGCTTTGTCTTTCCAGTACCTGAGAGTAGCCTACAAGAATGATGGAGAGAGATTGCTTGCAAGGGCATGTAGTGACAGGACTAGGGGAAAGTATTCAAACTGAGAGTGTATTTAGATTAGATATTAGGGGAAAATGCTTTGCTTTCAGGGTGGTGAGGCACTGGAACAGGTTGCCCAGAGAAGCTGTGGATGCCTCATCCCTGGAAGTGGTTAAAGCCAGGTTGGATGGGGTTCTGAGCAACCTGGTCAAGTGAAAGATGACCCTGTCCATTGAAAGGGGGTTGAAACGAACATCTTTAAGGTCTGTTTTCAACCCAAGCCATTCTATGATTTTATGGTTCTATGATATAGATTAAAATTCATCTTAATTTAAAACATGCAAATGTTGCAAATATGACTATGCTGCATTTAGTTGAATCTTCCACTTTGATGCACCCTCCAGCTCTTATCTCATCAGAATAATGATTAAAACAGAAGAACTGTCGATCAGAATGACTGCAACTGAATATTTTGGAATTTAGATTAGTCTTCAAAGGACAAATTATTTTTGACCACTGTTAAAGATGATAATTGTCACTCTTAAATATGCACTACTAGAAGTTCCTTATTTACTCTAAAGTTTTCTATTCTGATACAGAATAAGAGTAGAATAATATCTTAAACAGTTATAAAGTAAAAATGGACCTTCAGAATTTCCTTCCATGAAAACTTTGGGGTTTTCCCCCCAATCTTGGCATGTACTGAAATCTTCTCTTGAAGTTAGACAAGAGGAGACAAAATCCAAGCTAAGATGTAAGATAAAAATCTATGAGACAAGTTCTTACATTTTTTTAAACTCTCTCCCTACCCCAGGGACTGGTTTCTGTTAAGCAGCTTGCCAGGGCACCCTAAATAATGAAATGTTTGTGATATTTTTGTTTATCCTAAGGCAAACTATATTAAGAGCAAGAATGAGGTAGAAGCAGTAGACTCGTTTCAAAGTCTAAGCATAAAGCTCATATACAGTATGAGTTACAGTCTCCCAGAAAAATTAGAGTGAATCACAGAATAATACAATCACATATACTATTTTGGAAATCAGCAGTACTACTTGTATCTGATACTAATCATAACTTTTCTTCAGCCTCTTCAAATCTAACAGTTAAGCACAGTGAAAAACGTGTCTAGGATCTGAATGAGAATCTTTCTTTGGAATAAATTGTGAAATGAGTAGCAGATAGCATCATTACTGCAAATGATGGACCTTTTTAATGCTTGCTTATTTCCTAACACCAAAATTTTTATGCAGAATGGATGCCTCTTTATCTGTTATTTTCTCTTTCCCTAAACGATCAAAAAGGAAAAGAAAGCTTAACATAATCTTTAAAAAAATTATTGTATTTGCTTAAGGAAAAACATGTTTTTGGAAAGTCTTTCATTAAAGCATTGTGTGGTACTGCATCAGTCAATCACATCCAAACAACGAAACGTGACAGGCTCTGTGCTCCAGCAGGTCCTTCAGCTGTATCCCCTCAGGTACAGGGAGTGCAGCCAATTGCACATGGCCTTGAGTGTCTTCATGACTATGATTAAAACATGATCTAAATTGATGAGGTTGTTTTCTAATGGTAAAAAGAAAATATATAAATGCCATGAAACTGTGTGACAACTCTGCTTCTAAGAGTCCAAGACTGGAAAAAACTAGTTCCATAAAACAGTTCCTCTGAATTAGCATTTTGCTGTGATCAACTAATAATAATTGCAACATACATAATTACAAGGAAGATTCACTTGGATGAGTGACTGCAGCATGGCCAAGTCCTCTATAGCTTAATGGAGTGGGAGAGCAACTGGGCTGTGACTGCTGGATGCATTTACCATTATTTGTAGGTTAGGAAAGTGTAAATAAAAGGTAAAAAAAGGATGGAATTTACAGAAAAGAAGATACAGTAAAATCAGAATTATTATTTTTTTAAGTCTCGTACAAGAAAGATGTTAAACAATTTACATAGATAAGCACAGTAACATATTCTTAGATCTTCATATTATGTTTCATTTTTTATGTAAAACATTCTTGCATTAATTCAAAGTACTCAGTGTGGGCTTCATCTGTTAGGAAAAGTTTGAAGTATTTATCCATTTTGTTTAACTAGTTTTCTATCTTTAAAAAGTTCTGTTAGATATCTCTTTGTAGCTTGATTTTTAATGTATCTTTGATGGAGCCTGAAGCAGGGAGAAATCTAATTATCCCTCTTTCTTCCTTTCTCTCCTAATTCCTAATAATAAAATAAACTTAGTGATTAAGGCCATAGAAAATTTGCTGAAATTCACACCCAACTGCATTCTATCGAAATTGGAGAAAATTTCCTCTGTACAATCCTCATCAAAGCAATGCTTGAACAGTCCTTCATTTCTGGCTACACTGAATATCTGGTGTAATTGGGAAACAACAGGGAAAGATGACAGAATGCACAGAATCCACAGCACATATCACATCATCAGATGGAAGCTGGGCATGCTGGTAGTGCTCCTGAAGAGCCTCTTCTCAGAGCAGAATCTCCACCCCAGGGCTGGATGCCTGAGCTCATCACATAACACCAGCATCAGCTTGTAGTTTAACAGATTGACAGGGCTATTGATTGCCTCAGGTAGACATGCGAAAACTTTCCCTGGTATCTCAGCTCCTCCAGAGCTTTGAATATTAATTCTGGATTTCTAAGAAACGTCATTTTCCACAGCTCTGTAACCCTCCAGAGAACGCTTGCTTGATTTGTCCTTTACATGAGAATATAAGTCATTTATTTATATTAATATGTGGCTGGCAAAATAGGTCAGGAGGATGGCACTGCTGCTTTTCCTGTTGAAACTTTGCCACTTGGTGGACAGGTGTTTACAGAATTTTGGGCCAAGAAAAGGATATGGAGAAAGAATAAATTTGTAAACAGTAACACAGTCATTCAGTTAGAGTCCAAATTCCAATTTCTATACTAAAATATGCAGAGAACTAAAATGTATGTAGCTGCACATAAATTTATTTGAGAGAACTAGAAGGTGAATGCCTTTGTGAGTTTGCAGTTGTTTCCCATCACATCCCAAGCATATGAGCAACATAAATTCCATGTTTGATAGATGTATATGAGCTACTGCAGCAATGAAATTTATACAGAAAGAGAAAAACAGTGTCATTAAAAAAGAGATTCTTATACCATAATACAAACCCACATCATCTCAGCTGAGCCACTAACCTTTGAAGAGGAATAGGAATGCACTCTTTCTCTCCTGGAGAGACGACCATAATTCACACTATCAGTTTTGAGTCTATAATTGTTCTTCATGTTTCTGAACATGTATCAGGGATTGCTACATCTATTGTATGCAGCTACAGGAAGATAAGAAAAAACATTCTGTTTCCTAAGCATCCACCATTTTCTTCCTACAAAATATCAGGAAAATGGAGTCCTAAAGAAACGATATTAAAAATGACTGTCAAAAAAAAAAGCAAAACAACAAACCCTTTCCATTTACTTTACATTTCCTACTGCTATTGTTTCTTAAGCTCTCCCTAGTGACTGCTACATTAGCATGGATTTACTATTAATATGAAATATATCACATAATACTGGCTCCAAACTTTGTAACAAAACCTCTTTATTTGTGGTATACCTAATCTCAGATGTCCTTGCCTCCAGTAATAAATTCAGAAGGCTTTCTTAACCCAGTCCAGGGGGTACCTTAAATTTTGAACAAACAGAATTTTGGAAAACATTGCCTCTCAAGATATTCTTCCTATATAAAACTAAGCTGGTTATATTAATGATAATGAAAAGTACTTATTTCCTACTATAAATTAATTTTTTATTTGATAAACAAAAAAGACCCAATTACATCACCTATTGAGTAGTTTTAAATTCCATATCACATCATTACCTAGTCGAGGTATACCAAATAACACAAGACTTTGGCAAGATTTCCGCAGCTATCGTCTAAGAATCAGATTTATCAGGCAGTTTCTTTGATGTATCATCATAAAAGATCTTCAGCATGAAGCACACTTCCTTGCTGTATCCTAATGATAGTTTTGCTTTACAAACAACAGACTTAAAAGATTCAGTATATTACAGTGCAGATTTTATTAGTGTCACATTTACTCTGGATTTCACGTAAACACCTTTTAACAGCAAAGTTAATGTTAGCTGGTAATGTCAGTATCAAGTAGGAAAATTTTAATAAACTGAAGTTTATATACACTGACATGTTAACAAAGGATGTTGCAACCTCCTGAACCTACAATGCAATCCAAAATCAAAACAGATTGTGTATAAACCTATAGTGAAGCCCTGAACTCTGAGTTTGGGGCTTTTGAGATTTGGTTTTGGTTTTCTGGGTTTTTTCTGGCACAACTATGTATTAAACTGTGGTATCAAAGAGCAATTATTTTACATGGAAGTGATTGAAAACAATTCCTCTTAGGTGTCAAGAAGCCTTTGTTTAATCAAACTTATTTCAGACAGACAGGAGCCAAAACGAAAAGTTATCTTTTAATAAGTGCCGCAAATCAGCTAATTAAAAAGTACGAAAAGAATGCTTTTAGTGATTTATAACCAATTCGTGTCTCCAAAAGCCTTTTTCTGGGACAGATAATTACTTCAAGAGTTGATGAAGGCCAGAAGACTTAGTACAGTTCATGGCATCATTTTAAATTTTCTTAAAAGTAATTATGTCACGTCATATACAAGGGAATTTGATTGTCCTATGAATTACTCAGGCTTTAAGGAGCCTCTGAGCTTGAGAAAATAAAACTTTAGTATTTTAAATTAAATTCTAAGCCTTCAAGGCTTGGTGGGAACAAAGGCACAAATTCTGAATGTCTTTTAACAAGCTTGGAAAGAAGCTTCTAGCTATACAAGTGAAGTTTTTAATAACTTTAAAAGATGTTCTTAACTTTTTTGCTATATAAGATTCTAGATGCGTTTTTAAGACCTCTGCTCTAAATCTTCTAGTCTAATAGTTTTGCTCTTTTCAAAAAGACAAATAGGACAATTGTCAGAAAAGTTTTTGTGCTGCAAATCACAAAGATTGCACCTTGCTCTAACTATACAAACAATGATATATAAGCTGCTTTTTTTTTCTTTTTATTCAATTTTTTCATTAACTTTTTTTAATCAGCAGATTTTTTTGCCACGGAGCAATCAAAACTATACTTAAGAAAGACATTAATTTTACATGAAAGGATACCTACCACCTTGACATAAAAGCTTTTAAATAAGACTACTTCTTCCAAGCGTTCTCTTATTACTTTTCTTCAATTAAAATTTTTTTTAGATGAACTTTGTGTTTATGCAAAATTGCAGTTGTTGTACTTATTTCCCATATTTATGAACACCCATGTAAACTGAAGTGTTGCATACATCAGTCAAGGGCATCATGAGCCAACACTGTACACAGAAGTACGCACCGTAGTATGGATCTCAGTCCCTGGGGTTTAGACTTTGACTTTGTGGGAATGCAGATGTATTCTCCAAGGTTCAGCACCACCCTATGCGAGAATTGTAAATACGTCATGTCATTTGCCCTCTGATCACGCATCACGTCGCGTCACCGGGATGCAGTTCATGAGCAATGGGGTCTAGTGAAAGCTGTCCCTGCCCATGGCAGAGGGGTTGGATCTAGATGATCTTTAAGGTTCCTTCCACCCCAAGCCATTCTTTGACTCTATGACTGTTGTCTCATATCCGATTAATGCAGGTGCAACGAGATATTTGCAAAGCCACTCTTTGCAAAGAATAGTCATTTTGCCTTGTGACACTTCAAAACTGTACTGTAAAAACTGATGTTTAGGAATACAGACAACACTGTGAAGCCCTATTTAAGGCTTTACTACTGGGATATATACTCTGTAGCATTTCCAGTCTCCCATAGCAGTGAATCATGCTCAATTCAAGGACTCATTATTTGTTTTCTCCTTTGCCAATTGCAGCTGACAGCTTCAACTGCTCTTTAAAAGCAGCAGCAGTGCGAGTGAATTTTGATCCTTGGAACAAAAGGCTGTTCCCTTTATAACTCTGGAGTGGTGTCATACAAATTAGAACAGGAAATCAAGGTCAATCTATCATCAGTAATCAAATGAATCACACATTTATTAAAATTTTAAGGTACAGGTCTTCATGTCCTCTTTCTGTGTTTATGCTGAGCCACAGTTTCAGAGACATCTCTCAGAGAGCTCTGGAAGGAAAAAACATCCCTTTTCACTGTATGTTTCCTGTGTAAAATACTCAACTGCTGTACTTTCGGAAAATATCTAGAAATATGGAGTGCAGAGTTTTGCAGTGGTTTTATATGCTATCTCTGTCCTAGAAAGGCTCTCCAAAACAGAGCACAAATTTTTACAGGAGCTCTTTGCATAAAATTTAATAATTAAAACTTTTAGGTCCTATGCTTCATTTCAACTCTTTTGAGAACAAAAGAAAGCATTTTTCATGGTAAGCTTATAATAAATCATATTTTTATTTAATCTTGGTAATCTGTAAATAATTTTCAACATTATTCATTATAGAGAGCTGTGGAATCAAAAGAATTATTACTTTGTTTATGACCCTATATTATTTATATTTGACAGATCGTCTTAAAGAAAACCTGTCAAAAATCACCTTTATCTGCTACAATCTGCAGACTCAGCTGAATTTTACTAGAAGCTGAGTATGCTCAACAAAAGAAGGAAACAATCAATGTACTTCAGAATCTAGATATGTATGCTTAAATCCTTGATACACTTCTGTGAAAATCAGTGTTTCTCTTTTTCTTTCATTTTCAAAAGATTCTCTCTTCACCATTCACGAGAACTAAATTATGCACTAGCAATTTCAGCCTAATCAAAAGGATTCTGAAGAGCAAAAAGAACCCCCTTCCGAACTGTTATTGTTACCCACAATGGGGCACTCAGACTGCAAGAGTTAAATTGCAGCACTTTAATACGATCACCTGTTCTTTTCCAAGAGTACACCAGAGAAGAGACGACGGGACTAGCAAATCTGAATGCATATTTGGAATAACCCGAAGTGTGGTAGGGTTCATATGTAAAGTTAAGGCTCAAACTTACAGAAAATGCAATCGGTTGCAAAGTTCACATTTGACTTCAGAGCACTAAGCCTGTCAGAGTTCAAGAAGTGTTTGGACAACACTCTCAGGCAACACTCTCAGAGTGTCCTGAGCAGGGCCAGAAGTTGGACTTGATGCTGATGGGTTCCTTCCAATTCATCATATTCAGTGATTTTATGACTTTAGCTGGAAATTTTCAGGGACATTTAGATCCTTCCAACATTTACTCTTGGTATCAGGCTAATAATATTGCAAGAATTATTAATTAGCATGGACACTCTACACTTGTATGGACACTAGAATAAAGAGAAACACATTTAAAGAATGCATCAAAAATCAGTCAAAACTCCCCAACCCACAACTAATATAAATTAAATACCTGTTTTAAAAGAAAATCGTAAGTACCATGGGAAACAATTAGAATACTTTAAAATTTTTGCTAGTGTCTGTCTATATTCAATATTTGCAGCCATGTTACTGCAGTTCAAAGATTTGTTTGATGCTAAAAATTTTCATGTTCCACACAATTCCATTTAATGGAGGATAAGATGTAAGACATCTGATGCTTGTATATATACAACTATAATTAGGGAATAATGACCTCTTTTTGCTTCTGTTTATCCTGGTGGCATTCAGACAGTTATATTTCTATGAGTTCTATATTCATTCCCTGTTGAGCACTTTCAGATAAGGAATTCTGTACTCAAAAATAAAGCAGGGGAAAAAGAGGAAGATTAGTAAAACTCTTTTTCTTCAAATAATATAATTTTTTAACGTGTTAAAATTTTCATTGTCAGAAATGAATATATAGTATTTTTACCTAGAGAAGAAAGCAAAATAAGCATTGTGTGGCCCTAGCTTATTTTGAGTATAAAGTGAGTTATGTAAGCTAACTAACATTTCCTCTATATTCCAGATTTTATTTTTGCCTTTTTAACCCCAAGTTTCATATACGAGCATAAGTAAGAGACTTTCCTTGCGTTATCACACATGCTTTCCAAAAGGCATGATTTCAATAGGCAAAAAATGTTAAGACACTTCAGAAAATAAAATAAAAAAAAATCTTCTGTTCTGATAGTCTGATTCAGGAAGGGTTAGATTTTAGGCTATAGCTTCATATGACTTCAAACTCATTGTGTCAGTGTCACCAATCTCTCCTATTTTGAGCTAAAGTTATTTTTTTCCAAGCATTTCAGAGATCACAGGATCTCTGAGCAGCTTTAGAGCATCCTTTACAATCTGTACATCCATTAAAATTGAAAGCTGTCATAGATTTTCAATGTCTTTTTATTTAGGGAGATAGTCTGGACAAATTGTAGTTCCAGCTTCGTATTTCCTTTCTTTATCTATTTGAAAGTGGCCAATGAGTATATGTGCTAAACTTGTACAGGGAAATAGAGACTGTGGTAAATGAAAATGTGAATTTCTGCATTTGTGATCTTGAGCTGGTCAATATAATGCAAAATAGGCTTTTCTTGTCTATTTTGCCAGGTAAAATGTGATGAAAACAAACAGCCTCAAGTTGCAACAGGAGATTTAGGTTGGATATTAAAAACATATTTCTTCTCTGAAAGTGTTGTCAAGCACTGGAACAGGTGCTCAGGGCAATGGTTGAATCACCATCCCTGGAGGTATTTAAAAGATGTGTAGATGTGTAGGCACTTGGGGACACAAGTGCCACATCTTTAGTGGTGAACTTGGCAGTGCTGGGTTAATGGATGGACTCAATGATCTTATGGGTCTTTTCCAACCTAAACAATTCAATGATTCTATGATTCCCTGACTTACTTAACAATAAAACAGAAGTGTATAAGAAGGTTGGCTTCTTGAGGATGATGAATCTGATATGTGTTTTTAAAGGCTTAGCTCTTCACTGCTATTAAGTGGGGGCTTTGCCTTCTTATTTTTTTATTTTTGTTATTGGTTGGTTGTTTCTTTAACAATGGAACACTCCTGCAGACTCAGTGCAGTTAATATTGGAGATAAAACTGGTTCTGTTTGAAATCGATGTTATCTAATATGTTTCCCTGGGACTAAGAAAGGTATTAAGGAAAATAAAAATGACACCAGAGTCTATTACAACCCAACTGCAAATGATCTGTTCATAGAATTATGAAAGATGAATCAACCAGTCTGAAATAAAAACATTTCAGTTCTTATCTGTGGACTGATGTTACCACTGTGAGTAGCTTCTAGAAGATTTTTAACTGCAACATAGCAATTTTATGAAGCCAACTGCAGAACAATTTATACATGATATATAGCTCAATTTTTGCAAAACATTTGTCAGGTGACATGTCAATCATAGCACGCTAGTCAATGTTCAGAAGGAGGAACTCAATCTTCATACCTCAAAATATCACAAAGAAAGAACAAAGGAAGATGGATGGGAAAAATAAAAGGATAGGAATGAAATTTCGCAATGAATTATTTTTCTTTGCTTCATTCTCTGTCTCCTTTGTTTCTTTTTTTTTCATGTACCTTTCTTTGTCCCTTGATTTTTCCTTCATCTTGCTGTTGTATTTTTTATTAATAGCATACTATTATTGTGCCTGAATCTTTCCAAGTTCTTTCTGGGGGCTGCTTCTCATAGCAAATAAAAGATAAAAGCTAGCTGTGTTGCACATTTCTTCTCTGATTTCTTTCATGTTTGGACTTCCTTTCAAAAATATTAATAATTATAATACCCTACTAACATCTCTATCTTGTGTATTCTTTGTCTAATTGTCATCTTTTTTCTCTGACTTCAGAGATCCAGAAGTCCAAATTGATGTCTTGGCTTTTTAAGGACTGTATTTAATTCCCTGGCCATGAATCAGTTTTAAATTAAAACTATGAGTTTTGTAATACTGCTTTCAACTGCAAAATTTTTAAAGACTTGAAGACTTTGGGTGACAAAACATGACCCCATGGAGCACAGCTCCTCATCTACTGCATGTTAAACAGAATTCTTTGGAAATGTCACATAGTTAACAAATCATTATCACAAAAACTGTTGGTAATACTGAGAATAGTTAGGAGAAAATGAGAGTCTCTGAAATGTCTGGCTCAGTAAGTAAGATAGATATAAAATCACAGACACAAAAAGAGTTTGCAATGAAGCAGTAAATTTTAGGAAAGCTCTATACCCAGTAGCTGCCACCAAAGCTAGATAAAGTGACTACTGTAGTTTTACAAGTGAACAAAACTCAGTGACAGTGGAGGTAATGCACTTTGACATAATAGATTAATTTATTATTAATATATATCTTCATGATGCATATGAACTTGACGAATATCTCACGTGCTAAATTCAGAAGACTTGAACTCCCGATTTTGTCCTGTGCCCACTTTCTGTAGTGATTCTCAGTCAAGTTTTAAGGCACAGTTCTGCTTTAATATCACCTCTCAATAGTTAATCACCTTATGATTTGAGAAGGCAGAAATACTTTTGAATGCATATAGAATACAGATTATGAAAATACGTTCTGATGTGGGTTGCAAATGCATTTATATCAGTTCATTTGACATGAGGCACTCACAATTTCCTTTAAACCTTTTACCTGTATTGGTGCCATAGCAAAATGCTATGCACTAGGATGACCTGTCCATATAAACCAAGGTACTGTGGTAGAAAGTTTTGTCACCTGGTATCAAGTACAAATGAGTTTTTAACTATCTGAATATACAGTAATTTTATGCTTTCTTGATTGCTTAGGCCTAGATTCACAGATCTATTTGCTTCAAGAGGTACATTTGTTTTTTTCCTTTTTACTTTTATTTCCCAGTTTCTGTTCTGTCACTCCCACCTATATTATCAGAAAGCACTTCTGACATTTTTTAGATATGTCATCACTAAATACATCAGATTCAGCACTTCCTTTAACATTCCTGGTGTGTCTTTTTTTTTTTTTTTGACATGGGGTCCAGCATTCCCTTAAATATTTTCTCATGTATTAATTTATTTCTGATGGTTTCATTTTCTGTCTTCCTATTGTAAATGCTTCAGAGTGAGTACATGTAGCTACTTCAGATACTCACAGTACCTTACAAGGTATGTAATTATGAGTTTCTAATCTAGAATTATGTACCAGTTACTCAGTTTTACTGTATTACTACATCTGTCCCGATGCAGCCATGATCATTCTGTCACTTCTTTTAAGTCTGAATTTTGTAACTTTCTAACACCCACTACCGAAGCAGGGTCCTCCACTGAGAATGGGAGCCGAGTCACGACCAACACCGATATGGTTAGATAGTGTTCTCGTTTATTGTTCAAATCAAGCAGGATTATGTAGCATTTCCAATTAGTCATCCGTTGTCCATGCACTGTAACTAACTCTATGATTGGATACTTAGGTAAAATCACACTCGTCTACTGTCTACTAATTGGGTAACATACGGCAAACAAGTGTCCTCCCTCCTCCCAGCTTGCGGTTATCGCATCCCGTTAAACCTCCCTTTTTTCTCACGGACACCTCAAGGACACTCTCAGCACTAAGTCATGCTAATCTCACAGCACTCAGACCAAGCAGGCCTTGCTAAGTCTGGCTTGTTCAGTACTTTCAGATACAGACCATGTCCATTCTGCTCTAAGAATTCTTCTACACACTGCTGCATAGTACCAGTTGTTTTAATGACTGATGGAGATTGCTATTGCAGAGCTCTGTTGTGAATGCTCTTTCCCAGTACTTGTTTTTCCATTTTTGTCTGTTGTGTTCCAGATTCTGAGATCCCAAACCCACTCACTGTAGCCTATTGCAGCAGATGCTCCTAGTATTTCTTCTTCACAAACTCTGAAGGCTTCATGGCAGTAACCAAAACACTTAGTCATTACTGCTGCTTTGCTTCCTTCACCCTAGACTCTGCTGTAGTCACTCTTGTTGTAGCTTCCTTTCCCCTACTAGCATTCCATGTTCTCTACTGACTGTGCCTCCATGCATTTGCACTATTGTCCTCAGTTAAAAACAGCAAACTCCCATCTTGCCACTATTCAAGTCTGGATGATTTTATTCCTTCTCTAACAGGCATTAAATGAGTTACTTGGTGTTGGCTGAGGTCTCTGTTAATAACAGCTGGAGAGAAACCTGGATCTTTCTTTGAAGCAGGTGACAAATAACCAGTTTCCTGGAAACTTGCCTCCTTAAAAAGTCTGGTTACTCAAAGTAAGATTCACAGACCCTGCACAGGTTAAAAAAACTGATCCATAAAACTAAAGTCTCAGTTCTCTGTATATTAAATGGAGGTAGATGCCTCTCAATTGAGATGCTCTGAGGTGCCCTTTGGAGATGCTTACTTTTATTCTTTGGGTATATAATGAGCCTAGGCAATTAACTGAGGCTCCCAAATTAGATGTCTAATGTAGACACCATGAAAAAAATCCTCTTCCCCTTGTTACAGCAGAACATTATGCATTGCAATCTGTAGGTCTAATGAAAGTCTTTGGAAGAGGCCCCAGCTGGAAAGAAAAATAACATCTTTAAACAGCTTCAATTTTATATTCACATAACTTATTTTTTCTTTTTTAAAAATACATCACTCAGTGAATTTCCAGCTAATTTGGAATTCTGTATAGTTGACTACCTATGAATCACTATTATATACATATTCTATATGATACCATTTATGTCTCTACAGAAATTCATCTTTTTGAAGGTCATCTTTTCTTCTCTAATGTTCTAAATGATTCCTATTTCCATTTAAAAGGGTCCTTATATTTGCATCTGGGGGCTAAATTATGTCTAACATACTTATTCTATCTTGACCTAGATATAAACAAAAAAAACAACAACCCAATCTTTTTCCATTAACAATGCCAATTATGGAGCGATCCTATTTTAATGCAGTATGAGGCACTACAGGTTTTTTCTGTATGATCACTGTAATTCATGCATCTTCCAAGTTAAATACATGGAAAAGGCATAGACTGCTACAATTCATGCAGGAGACTTGCCAGGCTGCGATGTGGAGGATACTGTAGGTCAGTGATCCAGAGGTGCAAAGGGCAGTCATTTAATACACTCACTGCTTCTGCCATCATCTAACCACAAGTCTTAGATGCATAATAAACACAGCTTCTGCCTGGGCTTGATCACCATGTCTAAAAGACTGCAAATAGTTTTCTTCTATCTTTTTTTAAAATCATGAATGAGATGTAATGACAGATATTCTAGAGATGAGAAATAAAGAGTAAAAAATAGCATAAGTTGTCTGAATTAAGCTAATTTTCATTCCATAAAAATATTTCTATATTGATTAGCAGCAAATGCTAATGAACTAAAAAAAATTAAAATTGACCTGTAGATATATCTTGTTCTTGAGATGTATATGTACACCTGTTAAAACCTTGCAATATTACATCACCATAGCCAGCTTTCCACACGGTCAATATTTAAGTCCTATAAGACATCTACTTTGCTAATTAATTAATGCTCCTAAAAATTTGTTTTGGCCTTTAAAGCTACTACTTAAACTAAGAAAAGAATATGGGATTCTATTGTTTTGGTTTTACACAGTGTTTTGCCTGTCATAGTAAGTAAATTTAATCTGCATTATTAGTAACTGTCAAAAGCATACTCTGAACAGAAGGCAAATACAGCAGGTGGTATAAAAAGAAGAGATGGCTGAAAGCAGAAAAGCAAAACAAATGATTGCTAGAAACTGCTAATCTAGTTATGCATAAATTTAAGACAAATTAAAATGCATGCAAAGATTTCACTGAAGGTGAATACTTGACAGAAAAGGAGATAAACTGACCAGTTCTTTTTATAAGACCATTTGTCAGGAAGCTCAAGTGCTAAAAACCCTCGTATATTCTAATTGCTTTAATGCAACTTGTATAAACTTAACCTGTCAGATTTTTGAACCTCCAAAGCGATGGCTCATCAGACAACAAACTTAGGGCACAAAGAACTGTTGCTTTGTTTACTAACACATAAACTAGGTGATCCTTTCAATTTTCTATACTTTTCAGTTGTCAATTTTATTTTTTCTTTGCAAATAGTTAGCATTTATGTGATATTTCATATGAAAATTAAAGGTGATAAAGAAAACACTCTCAAAAGACATACAAAGAGTGAAAAAATCATGATCTCTGACTATTTTATATTTTACAATCATCTGTTTTTCAGTGACATATCAAAAAAAGGGTACGCAGACAGATAGGACTTTGCCAAAGAAGCAAAGTCTGTCAGTTTATTTTTTTTCCCTTCCATTTCTGATGATGTGTGCAGATTGAGAGAAAAGTGCCAAGCCCTTCGACAGTTCCCTAGAGCCTGTAGGGCAGTCTGCCTGGAGTCTGGTGCAAAATTTCACTTCTCCCAAATCTCACTTATGCCTCATGCTGTATATTCAACTTTTGGCACTCAACAGAAACACCTTCAAAATAATTGGTTATTGCAGTGGTTGAAGACAGCTTGACCTTAAGCCATTAGGTGGCTGCTGCTAAGCAGTTCTTAAAATTCCTCTAATCCCAGTGGAACAATTATCTTACTCTCTGGTAAAACTCTGAAATTACTTGGTCCAACTTTGTTAAAAAATCAAACAACAACAACAAATCTTCTTGGTTTGAAATTCTAAAGCATGTTAGCAGAAGCTGAAGAAATAAGAATTTCTTTGTTCTCGAGTTCTCTCAGATGTGTATCTTATCTACCTAGCAGGCAAATAAATGTACCTCCAAAGCTCAGTGATGCTTCTACTGTCTACAGGGTGATTTCTCTTTCCTACCCACGATATATATCTTCCTTGCTCACATATTTCTTTACTGAATTCTTCATAAATTCAACACACGAAAATGAGAGCGAAAAAGGGATTTAGACAAGCACAAGTGCCAGCTCTCCACAACACATCAGGCTCCACACAGATAAAATATCTCCTGAGAGGAAATTCCACCTTCAGATCGTTATAGCACCCTACAGACAAGACCCGTGTTTAACCTTTCACCTGTGTGACAAGGGTGTTGAGTGACCCTTGGCAGTGCAGGGCAGTCAGGCTCACTTCATCAGGGCTCCAGTTGCAGACACCAGCAAGGCTGTGGCACCAGTTACCCAACCTGCCACTGGAGCCAGCGGGAGCCAGGGCAGCCATGTGCGGCATAGCGGAGATAATGCCAGGACCTTTTAGAGCTGCTAAGCTTCTAAGGAAAGGAGGTACAGAAGAACTCCACAGGAGACCTGCAACATGCAAGGAAGTTAGTGTTCAGATGCAGCAGTGTAATTAAGGCACCTGGGGCAAAATGTTTCATGTTGCTTAGAACAATCTCCTTGATAAAGTCAGTCTTTGCTTATGCTTTGCATAGAAGTTGCTCTTCCCTTTTGACAGTTCTATAGGACAGATGGTTTCAGAGCTCTTTCACCACTATGCAGAACTCTGTAGAGAGATCTCTTTTTTTTTTCCCCTCTCAGTTTTGATGTCTAAATTACCTGCATTTTTGAATTTCCACAGTTACAATTAATAATTTTACTTAAATAATTTGTCACTTTATTTGATGACTGAAAATGAGAAGCGTTCGTCCTGCAAGACTTCTAAAATCAACTTAGAGCTTACCTTTAAGAGTTTTAATTAAATTGAAGAGACAGTTATCTTCCTGCTCTTTTAATTCCTTTTTTTAAAAATAAGAACTGTATGGGCCATTCACTTAAGACTTGGACTCGATGATCCTTGCGGGTCCCTTCCAACTCAGAATATTCTGTGAAATCTGCGAAATATGTCTCCATTCCCAGATGCATCTGAAGCATGAGCAGGAATATCTTGCTCTTTTTGATATGTTCCTCCATCTTTTAAAGTCCAATTATTTTGATTCTAACTGGAAAAAAATTTAAAGACTCGTTCTATGACCTTCCTAGCACTCTCAGTTCTGTTAGGGCTGTTATGCCTTGCAGCACAAATTTTATGAGATAGTATAAATCTCTTGTATTAAAGAAAAACAAAAAGGAACACTCCTTTCCTGCAATTTAAAGCTAGAGAACTTGAAAGGAGAATAAAGCAAAATAAACTGCTCTTTTTTCTTTTGTTTCCATTAATAAAAAATTAGTTCTGTTTGTTGACCTAGATATGTATGTATTCCCCTACGCAGTCTGCTGTTAAATTCTAAGATTCACAACCATAAGTGGACACTAAAGGAAAAAAAAAGGACTTGATTTTTTTAACAGAATTAACAGTTTTATGAATATTAGCTTCTGCCTTAGCAAAATATACCCCCGATAAAACAGAATCTAACCTTACAGTTTAAAATGTAAATTCTCCTTGTTGCCATAGAGAATAGCTCCTGTGCAAACCAGTCTGATAATAATTACACATGATCATGTGGAATAGAACTGGAAAGATTTATCTTTCTTTAAAGCAGTAGGTATGTCTCCTTCCTCTCATAGTGTCAAACCTAGATGGAGATAGTGATCAAACATGGTGTGACAATTTCCGCAATGTCTCCCTGTGGGAGCTATTAAAATTCAGCAAATGCACAAAAAAACTCTTGAGTGTCTAGCCTGGTAAAAATATGTATGTTATCATCCAGGAGATGAGGTATTACATCTTGCCAAAAAATAGAAAACATATTTCATAGACAGTTTTGCGAATTTTTCTTCACTGAAATTTTTTTTTTTTGTGAACAGCTTTCTATTAGGTGGTTGAAAGTGATGGGTAAATCAGCTCTCCAGGGTCTCAGCCTGGAGCTTCCTCTTTGTTCCAGCATCATATAGACATGTTTAGTTCTAAAACCATCAAGGCCAATTCATTTCCAGAAAGTACGAGACAAAGTTAAGTGCTGGGAGAGTGACTAAAAGAAGAAGTGTGTCATTGCGCAGGACTAACTCCCAGAACCAACTTACTAGATCAATAAAAATTATTGCAACTGAGATTCCAGACCTGCAGTAGTCATCTGGAGCCTTTATTACAGGTTGCATGAACCTGATTTGAATCTGTGTAATAATAAGTGAGTATTCCTCTTGAAAGATTTTAATGAACAATAGTTATTAGGAGTTTACTTATGGAAGGCCTTTTCCTAATTCTTATTAATGAGGGAAGAGCTACATCTTATTCTGCAAAGAACATTTCATTGGAATACAATGAATACATTAAAGCCATCAAGGGTTACTTGCATCAAACAACAAGAGGAGCTCAACAGGAAACATAATATTTGCGAATTTCAGCAGCAGATTTATGCATATTATGCACTGTCTCAGGCTGAGTGACAACTCTGCCTTACAGCTGGAGCACAGGTATTCTCTGTCTTCACAACTGGAGGAAGAGGGTTCAGGAAGAAGGAAAATAGTTAAACCGGTGAATGCTCGGCTGCGTGGCTCATGCCATACTCAATGGTTTTGATTTCTGTGATCATAGACTGACCTTTGAGAAAACCAGATCTGTTGGGAGCTGATGGAATTCACATAAAAAGTGGACCAAGAAGTCTTTTACACCAAACTGGACAGATTTATAAGGAGAACTTTAATGTAGATTTACCAGGGAAAGGGATGGAATTTTGGGTATCAGAAAAGCTAGGAGTTGCTGACATACTGGAAACCAACAGAGAAACAAACATGAAATGTCTCAAAGGAATTATGACTTGTGTGTCTAAAACTATGATATGGTTGATACACCAACTGGCATCTGTACCAGTACATGTGGAACGAATTATAGAACGGATTACAAAGAAGAGGAGTTGGACCACCATGTTTGCAATCTCTGATACTGCTGGGGGTCTTCATTCACCCTAATCTCTTTCTGGAAAAGCAGAGAAATCTATTAGGAGTCTGGGAGTATCCTGAACTCTGTCTGGGATAATGACTTAATCTGAGAGACAGAAAGCCTGCTCAGAGGAGAAGCATTACTGGACCTGTTGCTTATCAACACAGATGAAATAATTAGAGTGGTCAGGATTGGCGGTGGCCTGGGCTGCAGCTCTCACAACCTAGTGGAATTCATGAACTCAAGGGATATAGGCCAAGCAATGAGTAAAGTCAAGACCCTGAATTTTAGGAGTGAACTTTCAGTTACTTAAGGAATTAGTGAATGGGACTACCTGGGAAACTCAGGGATAAAGGAGCAGAACAGAGTTGGCAGTTCTTTAAGGACTTGTTTCTAAGAGCACTTTTTTCTAAGACCAGCATGTGTAAGTAAGGACCTCTTGGCCAAAATTAAGTGCAAGGAAATGTATAGACATTGGAACCAGGGGCATGTATCCTGGGGAAAACCACAAGGAATGCTGCCCAGAAACTAACTGCGTCCTGGGCTGCATCAAAAGGAGAATGACCAGCAGGCCAGGGGAGGTGATTCTGCCCCTCTGTCTGCTCTTTTGCAACTTCACCTTGAGTACTGCATCCAACTCTGGGGTTCCCAGCACAGGAAAGACATAGTTCTGTTGGAGTGAGTCCAGAGCCAGGCCTCAAAGACAACCAAAGGGCTGAAACAGCTTTCTTATGAAGAAAGGCTGAGACAGTTGGGGCTGTTCAGCCTGGAGAAGAGAAGGCAGAGCTTACCGAAGCCTTCCAGTATATAAAGGGGGCTTATAAGAAAGATGGAGAAAATCTTTTTAAAGGGCCTAAAGCAGTAGGTCAAGGAACAGCAGTTTTAAACTGAGAGAGGGTAGATGTAGATCAGATATATGGAAGAATTTCTTTATTGTGAGGGTGGTGAGGCAATGGAACAGGCTGCCTGGAGAAATTGTGGATGCACTATCCCTGGAGTATTTGACACCAGGTTGGATGGAGCTTTGAGCAGCCTGGTCTAGTGGAAGGTGAACTTGTCCATGGGAAGGGTTTGGACTAGATGGCATTTAAGGTTCCTTCCAACTTAAACCATTCTATCATTCTCTGATCCACTGTAATCCATTATGTTAATGACAATTATACTGATGGTATCTACATATTTTATCATTGTATTAAAACATGAAACATTTTCAAAGCTTCATCATTTAAATGTGTTTTATTTTTTAATTTAATATGACTAAGAAAAATAAATAGTAAGTATCATGGCATTAGCATGGTTTAATGAAATGACAGCTGCCTATGAACAGCATGGTACTTTTGAGCAAGAAATAGTTCTAAGACTATCATAGATTTGCTAGAAGATAAATAAAGCAATTCATTTTGGATGTTTACCTGTTAGCTTAGAGGAATACATACATCAACATTAAAATGCAAAACCATACTTGAAACTTTGATCCAGAGCATGGCATGCTACTGTAGTGAAATAGGTGTTAGCATCACACTCAACAGCAAGTGTTCATCTTCCAGATTACTGCTTAATTAGCAGGCTTTTCTGTCTAAAAGATACTAGTGGTACTCCTAGTTGTTGCAGAAGTATTGGAATTACTATTTTATACTCCTGAGAAGTTTATAGAAATTGAAGGCTTCTGGCATTTTGCTAGTACTCTCAAAACCAAGGACAACATGGGTTTATATATATATAATATATTGACCACTATAAAAGAATTATTTTTCACAGACATTCTCTAATAATTGTGGCTAGTTTAGAGATACTATTTAAAGTATCTGCATTAAAAATACTCTCTGAAGTTATTTACCATGATCTTTCCATTTCCTCTAACTCTTTTCAAAACTGGAAAATGATACAAGGTTTTTAAATTTTAGAATACCTTTTAAATTTTTTTAATAATTTAAATTGTAAATTTGATACAAAAATTATTTCTGTCTTAGAATTTTATTACTTTTAAGCCATATAAGCAAAAACCTTGCAAACACATCATTTACACTATTTATACTTGAAGAAGTATAAATAAATCATCTTACATCCCACCGCACAAGACAATTTTGTGGTCTTTTCTTTGCTAGACCACACATGGCTTTCTCAGCAGATTAGCTTCTCGGATCTTTCTTCCTGTTAGTGAAACCAGACATTCACCCGAATCTCCAATCCAAATGCAGGACTGATAAGAATTTTCTGTATTTTAGCAAGAATTTTCAAACCGTTCAAGGGCTGAGAAGTCTGTTTTGGACAAATCCACACTTATTCAATTTATCATTAACATATGCTAAGAGACTGACTTTTAAATGCAATCATAATGCTACTGTAGCTCAATGCCTAAAACCTTTACAAAGAAGTGAGTTTGTGTATACTAAAATTTCATTTGCCAAACATAATTTTCCACAAATTCTAGGACAATTAACACATAAAAAAGCCACATATCACAAGATATGTTGCTAATAGCAATAGGATTTTTATTAGACATGGATGATTTTTATTCTGATTTATAAAATGGAAGCAAGTTAGGATTTATTAAAGTTCATTGTGTACCTGAATATAAATTTGCTGTTTCCAGTCCTTAATGATGCTCACAGGGGCCCAGGTGGCATACTGGAGGTCTAAGAGCAGTTCCGAAAGTGAGACTTCAAATATCATATTTAGACCTACTTTTATGAAATTTATAAAGCATTCATCATGCTTTTTAATTAAAGTTTTTTTATTCAATTCAATTAAAAAAATCTCACTGATCTAAAGGAACAATTTGCCATAAATATTTACCAACATAAATCAGATTGTGCATCCAGGTGCTTTGAAACAAATGTTGCATATTTAAAATGTGTATCATTATCAGAGTTCCCTAAAGTGCTCTAAATATTGCTGTACCATTTCTCCTGTAATGCCACAATTGAAATCAAAACAGGCATCTAGCTTAATTTCATTTCTCTTAATTTGTCTGTAGCTTGAGATGATTCTGGAACACAACAAATTTGCAAAATTTTTGGATAGCTTCTGACTGAAATATCACAAGGAATATATACATCTAAGGATACACTAATTTTAATTGAAATTGAACTTATTTTGGGAACAACCTCATGTTAGTTTCTTAATGTAAGTTCTGTATATTCAGGTAACATTTATATCTATTTGGCATTTCTAGAATAAAATAGCTTTTGGTACCTTTTAACTAGCCACAAATATTTAACTCACTTCAAAAAAATCCAATTTCTTTCTCATTGCTGTAAGTCAACTTTAAACTTGCATGAGATTTTAGGTTTTTTGTCTCTTGCATCTAAGAACTGTTTGGAAATCTTGAAAGAATTAAAGAACTAAGCTAATATCACTGGATGTTAAGTCCTTTAAACAGTAGAAAAACTAATGTACACATAAGGTGACTTTCCCAAAATCTATTCAGGAGATCACTAACAAAATACAGACTAAAGCCAATAGCTTTTTATTTTATATTGTATAACTTAATCATAGATTATCTTCACAAATAGCTTTAGCTAGCTGTCTTTTAATAAAACTAATCACTTTATTCAGAATATTAATAAGCACTTGGCTCTGAAAAAGTGTTAGGAATTTGAAGCTGTTGGTTCATTTCCTTGGCTGATCATTTCCCTTTACCTACCTTTGCTTTAAATTACAAGGGCCATTAATTTTAATGACACAATTTGATTTTTTCCTACTTCTGGATTAAATTAAGAACATTTTCCAAAAATTTCAGAAAGGAAAACTTTAGTGACAAGTATAATGCATCATTCACTAGGAGTTTTAGCTGCCTGAAAGATTAACTGAATTATTATTTTATACCAGTTTCTGGGAAGGAAGCAACACAAAAAAGGCAAGTAATTTTTGCATTTAAAAAAACTACAAAGAAGCCTATCCTTTCTGTATACAAGTCAGAAGAACCCAAAATAGAAATCCAAACTTTATAACATATCTACTATTTGAGTAAGCAACAATAAAGCTGTGAGAAAAATAAGTTTTATGCACGCAGCTTTTCACAGGATATGAATTATGAATGGCCATTGTAAACTGTGATTATTAGAATTAATCTGTAGGTGTTTTTATTTGGAGATATGAGGTAAAGATGTAGTGGATTAGAAAATATATGTAACTATAGCTACAGTCAAGAATCAAAGAATGAAAGAATTATCACTGGGTGTGGTTTACTAATCAATGCAAAAAGACCAAGGCAGGAGAAACAGACTTAAAATTTTTTCCCCCTTTTTTTTCAGGTGAGTAATGCAGTGTTCTCAGTTTAGTTAATCATTTTCTTTCTCTCATTGTCTACTAAAACTGGTCACTAAACGGCTTGTTTGTGTTTGCTTGTATTTGGTGCTGACACAGATTTTGAAAGTAATGGAAAAAGTAAGAATATAGATCAGTGATCATTTACTATTGCAGGCTTTTCAACACCAATCATTATTAAGACACAAGAAACGACTATGAGTTATATCACTTTCACAGAAGATTATTCCTAAAATCTAAGGGAAAAAACCCCAAACCCAAGCAACCAACCAAACCCCAAACCAACCAACCAAAAAAACCTCCAAGACACCACAACCTCCACTCCTTGCCCCCAAAAAACCCCACAAAAAATAAAAAAAGAAACACAAAAAAGGCCCACCTCAAAAGGAAAAACCCTCTGATCTTAGTTGTTTAATGATGATTTGAAAAATGAATTTTGCATTATAATTTTTCAATATTTATTTCTAGTCCCACTACTTAAGGCAAAGTTCCTTTATTCAGATGACATACAGTGGTCACTGGTTCCACAAGTTTGATGTATATAAAATTAAATGGTATTTGCTAGTCTCTGTTTTAAATTTGTAGGAAATCAATAGCAATTTCTATTCTTTCTTTAAATTGAAACAGCTACAATGAGAAAAAGTAAATTTAGAGACCAGTTTTTATATTTTGCCTTGCTATATCATGTCATTTTTCACAGTGATATCCTCAGCTTTCAGGCTATCTTTATGAAAGCATATTTTCAAATTGCTAATGTCTATCATCCGTAAGAAAGGTGAAAGATGTGTCTCATCTATCCTTTTCAGTTCTTTCTCCATCTTCTGCTGTGTTGGAATTTGTTTTTATTTCAAGGCAAAATGAAGAACTGACATTTTTCCCCACATAAAAGGAAAATTCTGTATTTTCATGAATAGGCAGATATGGTTTAAATAGGACAAACACTTTTTAGTGTAGAAATATTCAATATAATATAGATAACCAAATATATTAATACAACCAATACTGGTAAAATTCAAAAGCCAATCAAACAAGCTGAAACTGATACTCATCTGATGTGAAAACACAGGGTTTATTTTTAGAGAAATATCTCTAAAATTCTGTTTTGCAGATTGAAATCTCCTCTTAAAGCAAAGATTTCTATAAAGCTGTATTTTTATTGTATGTAACATATTTTCAACCATGTCCAGAAAGTACTTGCTGTTGCTGTTTTAGTGGATACATTCTTCCCATGATACATGCTTTTCAGACTCCAGGCAAGAACCTGGGAATGCTGGTCCAGCTCCCTACAAGTCCAGATTCCACGCCTAGAAAATATGACCTTAATTCTTTTTAAAGACATATTATTCAGTCTAGAAATATGACACTTTTTAAATATATATTTCTTTTTTCCCCTACCTACTAGAAGCCTGTTGGTGGAAGATAATGGTGACAAAGATGTTTTCAACACAGTTACATGATGCAGACACATGCATATTCATAGTAAGAAAAGATCATTCACAAAAATTAAAAAAAAAAAAAAAAGATGGAGGCATTGCTTAGGATAAAGAATATTCCTATAGGTGAAAACTAGTTGCAAGGAGCATGCGATATACCAGGACTTAATTGTATTCTTTTAGCATTCACAATAGCAATACAATTTGTTTTATAAGGGAACAATGTTATATTTATATCCCAACCAGTGTCAATTTTTAAAACCATCTCTATCAATATCTGAAATTTAAGAGTTCATGTAAAAGTGGCATAAGCAGGCCCACTTTTTCTGTTAAACTGGGGTGCAGCTTTGAGAATTTGTTCCCCTCTAGGACAAAACAATTATTTCTTGCTGACATAAATCCCTAACAAGGCCTTTCTGTCCTCGACTATATGCAACAGGGTTGTGTTTATGCTAATTTGATGTTGTGGGATCATAACCCCCTACTGATGAAATGAATTTTAAAACGTTAACAAAATTACTTGTAGGCATTGCAGAAAATGTAAAATAAAAGACTGCTGTTTTCCAAATATGCCATTCTTGAAGGTATGCTGTGGAATTCTTGTTGTATGCATGCATCTGTTAGCAACTTACTTTCAAGATAATTATGCAATTTAATAAAAGGAACTCTGCAGGAATATAAAAATTACCCTTCCTCCTATTATATGGGAATAGTTAGAAGATGCTTTTGTTTTCTTAACAGAGATTTACTGAGCTTTTCCTATTTTAACTTTGCAAAGCTTGTGTTCAACCCTAAGGGGACTTACAGCCAGCTTAATGCTCACA
Source organism: Callaeas wilsoni (assembly GCA_013398955.1). Classification (NCBI taxonomy): domain Eukaryota; kingdom Metazoa; phylum Chordata; class Aves; order Passeriformes; family Callaeidae; genus Callaeas; species Callaeas wilsoni. The sequence goes on from VWPU01011373.1 coordinate 131,868, forward strand.
TTGTAAGAAAATGAAGGTACCTCAGGGACAAGACAATAAAATAAAACCAATCTTTCCACCATTCCAAATACTTTCTTCCCCATAATTCACTGATACACCTCCAAATCAGTTTATAACACTTTGGACTATTTTGAATTACAGAACTCACACTTGTCTTGATTTAAATTGAAATAATGTACTAATTCATTGTAATTATTTTTCCCCCTTTGCCCTTACAGTGAAATATATATCATTATAAAAGAGTAAAATACTGTGTGCTCTAAACTGAAGGATGGTCAACTTAAACTCCATCTCATCCAGAAATGGGTTATCTTTATGTAAAAACGGGAAATGAAAACCATATGAACATTTTTTTCCTCTTTTCTTAAAAATTGCACTGTGTCTAAGCAAGCACAGAGAAGTAGTTTTAAGTGACAAGTACGGTGTTTAATTTCCTCCAGCAAACTGTGCTTGTGTTTTATTTTCCCACCTATTTTGTTACATGCTCTTAGGTAAGAAGTAAACAGATAAATGGAGGTGCAATCCAAAGGGAATTGCAGGAGGAGCAATTTTATTTTGTCTGCAGAATTCTGTTAGCTTCACGTTGTTTATTATTTCCTTGATTTTGTTTATTACTTGCATTCTGCTGGCTCTTATCTTTTAACAGTAATCAAGACCTCTTCATACTGTCTCTAAAAGCTTATTAGAATAATAGATCAACAAAAGGGATTTATATACATGGGTTTCACAAAGGTAACTTTTCATGATTCTCTAACAAAAATTAAAGTAATTTTGTTATTTAATTATGAAATATGTAACCTCATTTTAGCCTTCTGTAGCATGAAACTATTGAAACTGCCATTTCAATTGCATTTACCCTTGGGCTGATGCACCTCGAGACACAGGCATGGGCTACTATCAAAGTACGGGTGTCTTCACCAGTTCTTCATACCTAATTACTACAAGTAAGAAGTTTCCTCCAGAGGGGGACCACTTTTATCCTGTATTTGACAGGTAGAAATTAGCTGCCTAATGGAATGGAATAGTTCTGCAAATTGAAGGAATTAAGTGAGCTTTTTAAATTTGGGCTCCTTTAACATTAGGTTTTGATTTGAATTCAAATGTGAGATTGCTATCACAAGGCAGTTTATTTTAGATGCTTTCCAAAAACTTTAAAATGCCCACTGCTGACGTATCCCATCTTGTCTTAAAGCCAATATCGAAAAATCCTCTTACTTTGGTCTACAGACCAAAGAAATTAAATGAGCAGGAAATTTCCATTTGCACAAAAACTCAGAATTATGATTTAAATCTGTAATGATATCACTCAACTTGTTGCATATGACATCATGAAGTAGGTACTACTAAAGTGACAAAGTCATCATAGATGAAAAAAAAAAAGTCTGATTCTACCTATTTTCATGAGTCTTGTTTTGGAAGATAATAGTCACAGATAACCTGAACATGTACAATATGATAACCTAAAAATAAACTGCACAAGCAAATTATTCTTAATTCCCTTTGCTTTTGAGACAGATCCCTGACTTACACATGATGCTGGAAAAGCTAATGACTCTACTGAGATATCACCTCTTTAAAATGAGAAGTTGAAGCATAACTGGTATTACTAATTTAATTTCAAAGAATTGGAAAACAAATCCTCCATTTTTTTTTAATTATGATTTTCTCTCTTATGTACTCTATTTTTCTTTTTTTTCTGATGATTTTCCCATTTATGTCTGCTGATAAAAAAAGTTGCTGAATTTATTTCAGGACCTTTTTTTAATATGTTATCTTCTGACAAAAAACCTTTAAGAGAAAGAAAAGAACTTGAATTTTACCTAAAAAGTTTCCTTATTTCACTTCTTTTGGAGTTTCATTCTCATATCTGCAGGAAGAGCTGACAGGAACAATATTTTTAAGTAGTCAGTTCTGTCATAATCCTCTATTCAGTGCTGACTACAATGGCATGTCATTTGTGCTTTCCTGTCCTATTATGGCCTGTTCCAGGGAGCTTTTCTCCCTCATGAATCTCTTCTGACCTCATCAATATATTTGAAGAAACCCCTCTTACCTGTGAGACATGTAGCTGAAAGGAGAAAGTATTACACCCAGCATAGCAGAAGAGGAACTTCTTCCAGTGACATTTTGTTACACAGACTTTGTGAAGGTGCTCAGAGACATTTCTAACCAACTCATTGGCAACACTTAGGGAATTAAAAGGTCTGGATTGTTCCTTAAACAACTGTTTAACATGGTTAGGAAAAAATTCACTGCCTGCTGAGTGTAAACCAGCAGAAACTGGTAAAGACTATACAGCACTTGACTTTTTGCTAATGCATTTTCTCATGGTCAGAATCCAGAGAAAAATAATCACCTTGACATTATTAAAAGCATCTGAAGAATACTGCCTTTGTCCTGGGAGTTTCTAAGTCATTTCATATATATGCTTATTTCATAAAAAATTCAGGCTCAAAAATATCCTTATGCTTGGCTGTTTTGTTTTTATAAGCACTATAGAAATTAAAGCACCAAAGAAATTAAAAATGAGCAGGACACTTCCATTTGCACAAAAACTCAGAATTATCATTTAATCACTGTAATGGTATCAGTTATCCAAGGAAACTGTTGGAATGTATAGATATCACTATCTGTGCGTTCCTGCTTATAAGGTCAAAAGAAAATTTTGCAGACTCCTCCAAGACTTTAATCAGTAAATGAGACACTTCCGGGACACTACTAATTTCAAGAAATTTCTTTTGTGAACTAGCCTGCTAAATAAGCACAAAATGTAGGAATTTATTTCCCTGTGTTACTCTGGCAATGCAGGAGTCTCCTGAGAGAAGAAAGTGAAAAATAAAAAAGGAAAAGAAAACAGAATAAAAAATTAGATCTTGTGCAATATTTTCAGACACACAATCTAATATGAATTTGTGCCAAGACTGATAGACTGCATGTCCTTGAGACAGGGAAAAAAGAAATCTTTGGTTTTCCAAACATCACAAAGCAAACAGAAAGGTTTCTTCAGAATCCCTAATGAGAAAAAATTAACCAGCTGAAGTGCTGGAAGAAAATGAACTATTCAACAATTTTGCAAAAAGCAAATAAATGTTTAACTGGTGCGGTTTTTGATGGCAGAGAAAGAGTAAGCACACCCACTGTGAAAGAAAAAGTACAGCTTCATGATTCAAGCAAGCAGAACTAGAGAAGGAGGGTGTGAAAAAATCTTTGTCTGAAGTAATAAGGCTAAAACACTTGGGGAAAGAAAAGAAAGGAAATAACATGCCCTAAGGATATTTGCACTTAGTGAAAAAAACAATCATGAAATGAGAAAATGAGGACAGGCAATGGGATATAAGATCTTACGGTTAGTGATTTAAGACTCACTGACATGAGAGAATAGATATGGGAGGGACATTGTCAGGAGAGGGTGGCTTGTTTAAAACTCAACACGAGAGACAGAAAATACCCTAACTTCTCCAAACAGCTCAGAAAACTCTTAATAACTTATTGGCAGGTCTATAATTCACTGTACAACATCAAATGCAATATATAATCTTCTGTGCTAACTGGGGATGGCCTCAAAGAGAGTAAAACAGGTGAATCATCTGTCACCCATCCCAGTCATCACCTAGTCCTTCAACTTTTCTCCAGATTGAGAAAATCCAACAGCTCTTAGAAAAGCAAGCTAAGAATAGTGATTTTGCCAGAGGGGAGATTGACTTTGGAGTGTAAGGAGATTTAACCCATTAATCTACTTAACTTACCTAGTACATTTTTAAAATTTATTTTCAAGGAATTCAATTTATGCAACCTTACATTATAAAGGATTTGTTAATTTATTTAGTGTTAACCTATGTACAAAGGTGACGTTTTAAAGTTTTGTTTATTTTCCAAAAAGCTGAGCTCAAAGGACGACTTTTCCATGTGTACTTAGCATTAAAGGTATTTCAGTATGGCACTCAGAGTAATCAAAAGGAAAGACAGCCTTGTTGCTCCAGACCTTCTGATCCTTCTGCTGGGAAAGCACAGCACAACTTGTCACAGAAATTAAGACATCAAAGTATTCCAGAGTAACTGAAATTCGTGTGAAAAAACTAAGTGCTTAGGATGTGATATCTCTTGTATAATTTTTTTTTCTCAGAAGGACATTGCCAACAAACCCCCATAGTAACACAGAATTGTACAGTCTGAAACAAAGAAATCTTCATCTCCTTTCAATTTCTGTATCTGTGCTACAGGTTTTGAGGTTTACATACCTAGGAGAGAAACACGGAAAGTACCTAACTACACACTATGTGTCCTGTATAGGCACTGCAGAGTTCTTCAGGGATACTCAAGCTCTGCCAAAAGCAGTGACATCCTCTGCGACTTGTGGCACACAGCAGTGTTTTGCACACAAATTGTGATGTCTCACCCTTTTTGAGCAGAGACCACCCAAGATTCTTGGATGCGTGTGGTTGAAAGGAATGACAAAAGCGAGAGGCGCTTTTTTTTTTCCCCTCCACAAAAACTTACAAAGTATTATTAAAAAAATTACCCACTTGACATGGAAATTGGTATGTTAGTCCCTGACCTCCTGGTATAAGCAGATGGCGGTGGATTTTGCATAAAAGGGTAGGGTAAATAGGAATAGAGAAAGAGAGAGATGAATTCAAGGGAGGTAGACATAAAGAAAGAATAAAGAAATAAAAAGAGATCACCAGTCCTGTCTCCAGCATCAGTCTAGCTGGGGCTGAGGTGTCCTGGGGCCTCAACTCAGAGCCAGCATGCACTTGCGCATTATTGAGTTGTACTTCTCTCCAGAAACTAGAACAAGGACATTTGTCCCAGAGACATGATGCCCTGCCTCCGTAGGGCCTGCTTTTCCAGCTACATCCTGCTCTTTCTCACAGAGTGCTATTGCCAACAATCCTTGGCTGATGCACACAGTTATCCAGCTATCAGTTTGTAACCAGTAACGTGGGGGGTTAATTTTAGCCATTTGGACAGTGCCTAGGAAGGTGTGGGCTGCTCTCTTTTACTACTTTTTCCTCAATTCTCTTGCACAAATTTCAGTTTTAAAAGAAAACACAGGAAACAGATATGAATTTTACCTTAATGTATTGATGGATCTAATATCTTTGGACCCAAAAGGGTTCTGGAAAAGAAGCCCAGCAAGGTTCCATTTCCATTCTTGTTCAGCCCTGTGTAGCTGCTGAGACAGGTCAGCATCTCCCTGTGTTTGGGTATCTCCAAGACAATGATAAAGATGAGCCAGTGAGAAATAATATTTCTTTTTTTTTTTTTTCATTTCTTTTTAACTGTCAGGTATCTCACAATATCTGAGTACTACTACAGATTTTCTCTTCATATCTCTTCTATTTCCCTTGAATTTTTTTCAGTTTTCAAAAGCAGACTTCCTAAAGAATGAACACTGCAACTTTTAACTAACATGATATCAAAATGTAGCTCAAATAATGTTATTTATTGAAAGCATACAGTATTTTTCTGGTTGGGTTTTTTTCCCCCCTACTTAAACAGGAAACTAGGGATGATGTAATGATAATAGCACATAAACTAACTATTTAATATTTCAAAATATATAATTTCTGCTTCTGTCTTTTTAGAAAAAATTCTGTCTTCAAAAGCCTACTGAGCTCATGATAAAAATAAACATACAAATATATATATTTACAGATACTTTATAAATTCATAAAGGCAAAATGTAAAAATTGCAATATTGTGTTTTTTATATGGTCTTATTTTGACATATTTTAATATATCCATTTATTTAATCTTTTTTTTGGAGAAGGTAATAAGAAATTCGCCTTCTTAGGCATTTTTTACTAGAAACAATATTTCAACTGTAATGGAAATGAAAATGGAAAGAATAATTTTCTTTGGAGATAGACAACAGCAGTTTTCTGGAGGTTGTTTTGTCTTTGAGTTTTTTGCTAATTATGGAAATTTTTCATGTTCTCAAATCAATTTGGGCAACAAGACCTTTTTCACATTAGTTGATGCTTCTTTTATAACACTGGAATAATTAACGACAAAGGCTTTGATATCGTATTTCTGAAGATATCTTGATGCTACAGTATTTTGTTAAAATATAACAAGGTCACTGTAAACCTAAGGAAAATAAATTGATATTTATCTGAAAATGAAAAGTACTAAAAGACATGGTGAAGATAAGGTTCTGTGGTGCCTCCCCGGGTGATATCTGCTGTTCATTATTTTCTGTCCAGCAAGAAGGTTGTGAGTTGCAAAGGTAACTAGCTTCTAGAAATAATTGAAGATTTTTACCGTGGCTTTTTTTTCTTTTTTTTTTATGACATAAAAACATTGAGTTTGTCCTATAAGCAAACTAAGCAAAGGTTCCTAATAAATATCATAGAAAGGCTGATCCTTGGGGTTCCCAGTACAAAAAAGACATGGACCTGTTAGAGCAGGGACAGAGGAGAGCCATGAGAAAGAGCAGAGGGTTTGAACACTACTCCTATGAAGAAAGATTGAGCGAGTTGGGGTTGTTCTGTCTGGAGAAGAGAAGGTTCCAGAGAGAGCTTAGTGCAGCATTCCAATCTGTTAAAGGGACCTGCAACACAGATGGAGAGAGGCTTTTTATCAGGGCCTGTAGCAACAGATCAGCGAGCAGTGGTTTTAAACTTTAAGATCTAGGTGGTGAGGCACTGGAACAGGTTGCCCAGAGAAGCTGTGGGTGCCTCATCCCTGAAATTGTTCAAGACCTGTCTGAAGGTGGCTTTCAGCAACCTGGTTTAGTGGAAGGTCTTTGAAGGTGCCTCCTAACTGAAACTATTTTATGATCCTATGTTCAGTTGTACCCCAATAAGAAAATTCATTTTACCAGATGTGTTTAATACCATTCTGATGCAGCAGCCAGCTGCAGCACAATTTAAATGCATAAAGCACTACAGAAAAGGGCTGTGCCTAAAGTCACATGTTTTAACTTCTTGAATATTCCATTATGAGTTTTAAATGTTATTTTTGTAACATCTATTGAATATTACTACTATGCATGTTATTATTGTCTAGTATTAATAACACTATATTCCCAAAACCCCCAAGCTTTCGGATCAATTATATCTCAATGATATTTTGTATAGTGTCATACAAAATTGGATTTTTCCCAGAGGGCTTCAAAATTTGATTATATGCTGTTTCATCCCACTCTCTCTATAGTTACATTTAGCAATAGTTTGCCTTCTCTCCTTTTCATCTACACATCAGCGAATGATATACTCCTCTTCCCTTGGAGCCTTGCAAGATGCTAAACAATGTTGAGTTCTAATGCATTTGAAACAGTCAGACTTCAGCCTCTTCAACATCTGAAATCACTGAACCACTCATCCCATTGAATACTCATACCCTGTGTATTGTGGACAATAAATGATGGTCAGAGGAGAGGTACTCCCTTGCTAGAATTTGTGAGGCGTCATCATGAATAGGCCTTAAGGAAAAATTACATCTTTTTTCCAGGCTACACCAGAGCACTATCAAGTAATGAGATAATTAAAAATGAGATACAAATCAAAAATAAATCCCTCACTAAAAGGGAAAAATGCTTTTAAGTTCTTCTGAGACAGAGAAGTTTCTTTTCTGCACTGCTGCTGATGTGAAGAGTACTAAACTGTATAATGTGAGAAAGACAAAGGACAGCACAGGTTATGTCTGAAATCCAACCTTTTATAGACAGTTTATCTATTTATTCAAAGCATTTGGGTTCTCTTGGAGAATTTCATTACCCGTGGCTGAAGAATTTTATACATATGACATGAAATATCTCTGCCTTTTATTCTAGTTTGTCTTCAGTACCTTCTTCATCCTGTGGATTCAGAAACACTGGTAAGTATTGTACATGATAAATGAAGGAGTACAAACAAAGCTGCAGAAATCTTAGTCTTAGCAGAGTACCAATAGATTAAAAGGTATTAAAAGAGGGTATTACTGTGGGATGTTCTGTTGACAGATTCTTCATCAGCAGTGGATAACAGCCTCTTAGGTAAGAGGCTGCTCTGAGCTGGGTATTTCTAGAGTTTTCTGTGGAAACTAAAAAAAAATGAATAAATAGAAAAGGTTTCCCCTTTACATTTCTTCATGTTTGCTGATGTTATTAAATTTCCCCTCATAATCCAAGCAAAGATTTAGGATTAAATTGACCTTATAAAAGAATTATCCACATAATTTTCTGTCTGCTAATTACAATTTCTATAAGATATAAAAATTCATATCACGGACTCTTATAATAATTTTCTTTAGAAGTGTATATGTACTTTTAGGTATATATGCAGTTCTTTTCCACTCTAAATTTCTGAGGAGCTGGTTTAGAGCACTTCTCTTGTAATCATGGTCTCTTCTGCCACTTGCTTTAGAAGGGAGCATCTGTTTTTCTTACAAAAATTCATATGTTGTCCTGAAAAAAAATGGAAAAGAGATTATTGAGAGACTGAGCTTTAACTCACTTTATCGCTGAAATTTTAAGTACTAGAATTACATAGTACATTTTTTTAAATGAACCCATAGTGTGATTAGATAGTCTTTAGAAATAAATTATTTAGCAATTATTTTTGCTAAAAATGCTACATTCTTATATAAGATATTGAACTTGCAAGGATAAAATGAAACCTTGAATCACAAATTATATTTATTGCTTTAACTTAAAATCTATTAATTTAATTATTAAGCTTATCTGTTAGAAAAGACAGATGTAAATTTAAATTTTCATCTACTCTTCAGGATTGATTATACTAAGAAAACTTGATCAAGCCTGGGTATTTCACAATTTATGATCTACATTCATCCTTATTCCAAATTAAAAGTAACTTTACGGCAAGGGAAAAAGTTTATCAAATTTCAAAACATCTGAAATCTGAATGAAAACAGAATAGATTGTTCACATGGAAAAATTAACTGAGCTATTTGAGCACCTAGCATGGGCTTAGCTAATAAGCTAAAATTCAAAGAAACTAGGCAAAAGCCATATTGTGAATCAATTTGTGTTTCTAAATTTTTGTCTAAATGTTTTAGACAAATAAATTATTTACAAATGCTTTCAAAAGTGATTTTCAGTATTTTACTTTATGGGAATTAAATTATTATTTCTAGTTCTTGTTTGCTTGAGAATGTTTGAGACAAAGAATGATAATTTTTTATTTTAAATCACTTTAATTTACTTAACCAATACATGCATGCCATGGTGAAACTAAAGCATCTTTATTAATAGGTGCAAAAATAATCAGTTTTAACAGATAATAATTAAGAAAAAAAAGGATGAAAGAAAGCAAAAGCTTTGATCACAGACTGAGTATCAAAATACTCAGCAAAGTATTCTAGGACATCACCTTCATATTATTTCTGAAAGGAAAACCAAGATTTTTCAGAAAGTGTAAAAGCCTAATTTTATAAAATGTATTTTTGATGTTTTGACATTAGTCAAGCTTCTGCCAGAAGCAAAATTTCATTGCTGTGTTAAACACCTGAAAATAGAGGGATTTATCAATGACAGTGTTATCTGAGCTTCGGTTCAGTACTGCAAGGAGTCTTATGATTATGCATTTAATGGATTTTAAGTGAAACATGTACTGTTCTACATGGAGCTATGTCAGCAGACTTCCGGTAATGGAACTATATTAAAAATAACTAGATCATGAAAAATCAGAATTCTATGTCCTGTAGTAAAGCTTGCTTTCCCAGTCCCTTACCTCTCTGAGAAAAACACAAGCATGCTTTTCTTCTCACATACCGTACACATGATTTCTATCAAAATTCAATCATGCTCAATTAGCACTCAAAATTTTCCAATAATTATGCTGAAGGCAACACCAGCACACACAAAGCTCTAAGGGAGTCAGAGACTAAGCTGTGCATAAATTCACTAATAAGAGAAAAGGTCACAGGCTGATATTACTGAAATTTGATTAGATTTCAGATCCGCATGCTAGAAATCAATGTTTTTCTGGCTTGGGCACTTCTGCTCTGGAGTCAGCCATTCTCCAGAGCCCTGTGTCTAATCAGAGGCTGTACCAGTGTTAGATCCTCTCCTGGGCCCAAAGACAGCAAGAAATGAGAGAGGCTTTGCAGGTCAGAACAGACAGGCTCTGCCATTCCTGCACTAAGTGGTTTGGGGAGCTGAAAGGGAAAAGCTGTAGCTGCAGCTGTGAAGTGAAACAACTGTCATGTTGGTCAATGCCCACAGGAAAGGTAAAACCAGTGCTGGGGATTTTATGGCTCTTTGATAGCTTCCAGTAGCAATCTAGTCAAACCAGGATGAGTCCACAAAGGGCTCTTCACATAAACACTTCTGCTGAGTGGCTACAAATATGGGAGCTACAACCTGAATTTAATCCCACAACTAAAAAAGCCCCCCAAACAGGCTTTAGATGTATGGTGTTCCCATAATGTGAAAACTGACAGATAACAGGAAATAATGAAAGCTTCTTAACTCTCTGACGATCCATATGTTCCATATGTTGTTCTGGGCATGAGTGGAAGTCTGCCAACTCCCACTGCCCCACTTGTGTTGCCTCTGCATGTTCAACTGAACAATTAAACAGATTGTCAGATGTATGGCACTGAAGTAACAGCTCTTCATGGAAGAAGAAAGCAAGTCATCAGATGAAAAAAATGTAAATATGAAAAAAAATTAATTTCCAATTGGAACTACTTCTGACTTGCACCATCAAAAGAATGTGTTATATCAATGGAAAAATTGTTGAGGCAGAAGAGAGGATTAGGCCTATGATGCTTGGGAAAAAATCATCAGATAGGGAACAAAAATGAAAAGATTTTCCCCACAGTCAAAGCCTCACCTGCTTTGCCAAGACTACCTTACATTGTTGAATTATCAGAACTGGCTAATCTGAGTGTAAACCCTGTGGTGAAGGGGTCTGGAGGTACGTGATGAATTGCAGTTCCCCTTTTCAGATATATAAAGAGAAGCTATGACAGACAGGACACAACACATAAAGTATATATTTATTTTCGCAAGCAGAAAAAAAATAAAGAAAACTGCAGAAGGCAGTCTAAAAAAGCAGTCTTTTTCTCTGGTTAGAATTTAAATGTGGAGCAGGATTTGGTCAGATAATTTCTTCTCCCTGGGGTTGAGTTTCTTACAGGAAGATCTCATTTCTGTTCAGACATAGCAGAAGTAGTCAAACACTTGAATTAACTGACATAGCTTTTAAAACTTGATATGCTATTAAACCAAGAGGGTGCATAGCAGAAATAAGTAATTGTGGTGTTTGTTCAACTAAAACACATGTGATAAAGTGAAGTCTATTCTGAGAAACACTGACTTTTCTTTTATTTGATTTATGAAGGAGATGATAGGACAAAGCATATTTTTGTAGAAATTTTCTTGGATTCAGTACTGAACCTCTAGCTGGTTGGACTCCACTCAAGCTACTTGAAGACATGCTTCAGATAAAGACATTTATGTGTATTATAATAGCTGAATCGTACAAGGAATATCTTAGTTATTCTACAAGATTGTGCAGACCAAGGTTCTACTTTAATTATCTACACCTAACATTAAGCCAGTGGTACCACCCTGGCCTCATTCTTTAACAAAATACTTGTAAAATTCTACCCATCTTAACTTGGTAACATGATATTGAAAAGAAAAAAAAAGATAAATAGAGGGAAAAATAAGGTTTATATTTAGAGTAAAGAACAACACATTAGCATCATATCAAAAATTTAAAAAAATATAAGTGTCAGATACATTTATGCTAAAAATTTCAGTGTATTCCTTCAGCTCCTGCTGCAGAAGCTTTAAAGGCTCACTGCAGCTCTTTATTCCTCCATAATGTACAGAATAAACTGCTGGAACTCAGACGTCTACTAAATGATTTCTGACTTGGTTTTTTATTCCTGACTACAGTCAGCTCCTTACAGAGACAGATTTATAACTCCTGAGTCAATATCTGTAAACAAATATTTTAATCTTTTAAAAGCCATTCTCCTTAGCTTTATCTTTTGTGTGTGTGTGTGGACTACTTCATTATATTCTTTGTATTAAGGAATTTTTTATCGGACACTTACCTGAGGAGAGATTAACTAATGCAGATATAGAGCTGGTAGGATTTTAGAAGAGAGAGATTTTTTGCTTTGCTTTTGGTGATGGACAGAAGGGCAAACCCATCACTTCTTTTCCTGGGTCATTGGCTGCCAACTTGCTTAAATTTCTGACATTACAATTGAGAGAGATATATTATATCCATTAGGAGAACACCATGAAGACACGCCTTCTGTTTCGTTTTTAAACCTCTGACATCAAAGAACATAGAGAATAATTGATCCATCAGCAAAACTCTGATAGTTATTTCCTGTGTCTACCTGATATAGTGGCCAAACAAGTGCATATTTACTTTTTCCTTTTTTATGCATCCACAATACATATCTCTCCAATGGAGTTATGAAGCATTGCAGCGACTCTCAGTATTTGGAAAAGCTTTTTCTGTAAGTTCAGAATCAGGACTTGAAACAGCATTTCCGTTCTTTTACTCAAGTGCACCTGGAGCACAACAGAAAAATCGATGGTGATTTGGCACGTGTTCTGTTGGCAAAACTGAGGCAAAAAATTTTAATTCAGGGACAGCTCAGAGGAATTAGAGCAGCAGGCTGCTGAATTTCCTGGCAGGCTGGAAAAGCTACAGAAAGGTTTATTTCCTACAAGATAGTTCATTGTAACCTAAGTAATTGTCCTAGAAAATAATAATATATTTTCATTTAAAATACATTCATTTTCCGATACCTATTTTAAACAAAATAATCAAAAGTAGAAGAGCAGCCACATTTCTTCCTCAAAACTTGCATACTATTTTGAATTTTTTATTTTAAGGTTGATTTCAAGCCCTAGGCTTCTTGGTGGGGAAGTAAAATAAAAAAAATCTTCAAACAGAAAAGATACATTGTTAAATACATATTTAAAAAAGAACCAAAACAACAACAACGACAACAAAAACACAAAAAAAAAGACAAAAAAATAAACAAAAACCAAACAAAAACTCCCCAAAAAATCCCCCCCGAAAAACCAGTTAGTGTTCCTCCAGTTTCAGACTGATTAGTAGGAGAGTTCAAGGACAGCTACAGATATTCATCAGAAGCCCAAAAGTTAGAAGATGTGGTCAAAGTAGATGCAATACTCCCTGCTGGGCCTTGTGTCAGGGCAGCCTGCACTCAGTCTTCTGAAGCTTTTTATCAGATGAATCCACCATGGTAGAAGTCCAAAGGAAAACGCTCTCCATTTCAGAATGATGATTGTAATGAAAAATCCTGCTGATTCAGACATGCAACATGCTTGATTCCACCTAAAATGAGCAGAAGGTTACCCACTGTAAAGCATACTTCAAACCATACTTTCTATATTTTGTTTTAATATCTGAGGATGGGGAGTCCTGTCAGGTCCTCATCTTTAAGCAAAGTGTGACCTGTGCAAAAAGCTTTTCTTGATAGGCAATTCTGTTCCAACTTAAGCTTGTGTTTTCTCCTTCTGTGTCTGCCTGCCCAGGTGCCAACTGAGACTCTTAAAGCTGAAAATGCTTCCAGGGTTGTTATCCAAATCTCTTCAGAAGTTATTTCTGTTCCAGGTTCCTAAGCTGATAGTAATTTAGATGTAGTTTATTTCAAGGTAAACTTCACAGAGCTTGTTAAAGCTTGTTATGTAGCTCCTTTTGGCCGCCAGAAAAGTATAATCGGGGTGAACATAAGAATTTGAACACTGGCAACTTTCTTCTTTTCAAATACTATTAACATCAAAGCTATTAGCAAACACTTGCTGTAATCTTTTCCTTCATGTTTGCTTCCTGATAGCTTTCATGTGCTTCTAACTTTCACTACCATTTCCTTTATCAGTCATTGGATGCTTTTTAAAATTTCACTTACTTCTTCACAGAGATGAAAAAATAGCAAAATCCTGTCGCCATACTATTTTAAATACTAAATAAATTTGAGATTTTTTCCCAAACTGAGACTGATTCTTCTCACTCACATATCCTCCTGTCATATATGCCATTCATTTAATTGTGGTATACTGTCTCTGGATAAAATGCATGAAAGAGTGACATAGGGAATATTAAAAATCAGGATTAACTGTAACCATTTTCAGCACTGAACAAGCTTTCTACTGTTTTTATGGACTGCTTGGGGATTCTACACAGAGGATATTACCTGAAGTCAGACATCATTCAAATCTGTCTTAAGTAGTATAGAATCACAGAATCATCAAGGTTGGAAAAAATGTCTGAGATCACCAAGCCCAACCTTTGACCGAACGCCACCATGTCAAATACACCACAGCACTAAGTGCCACATCCAGGCATTTCTTGAACACCTCCGGGGATGGTGACTCCACCACTTCCCTGGGCAGTCCATTCAAATGCTGAACCACCCTTTCAGTGAAGAAATTCTTCCAACCTGAACCTCCCTTAGTACAGGCCTTTGAGGCCATGTTCTTTTGTCCTGTCGCTGGTTGCCTGGAAGAAGATGCAGACCTCTACCTACGCTCTCCTTTCTGGTGGTTGTAGAGAGTGACAAGACCTCCCCTGAGCCTCCTTTTCTCCAAGCTAAACAACTCCAGCTCCCTCAGCCGCTCCTCATAAGATCTATGCTCCAGACCCTTCCCCAGCTCTGTTGCCCTTCCCTGGATGCACTCCAGCACCTCAATGTCTTTCTTAGACTGAGAAGCCCAGAACTGAACACAGGATTTCAGGTGTGGTCTCACCGCTGCCAAGTACAGGGAGACAATCCCTGCCCTGGTCCTGCTGGCCACACTATTGCTAATCCAGGCCAGGATGCCTTTGGCCTTCTTGCCACCTGGGCACACTCTGGCTCATGTTCAACCACTGTCAACCACTAAAGGACTCTAAGGTCCTTTTCCACTGGGCAGATTTTTAGCCACTCTGCCCTATCCTAAGGATTGCTGGAAGCCTTATACCTCCATCAGTATAAAGGGAAAGAGAAGCAACATATGTACATAAAATTACATTTTTTTAAAAATTAAAATTTATGCTGGAGTAAAAGACAAAAAATATTATGCTGTTCATCCTCTATGGTTACAGTATACATAATGGTATTAAACCAGGTAATTTTGCTCAATGTTTTTTTATCCACAATATCTATTTAGCACTAGGCTTTGATGATATTTGCATGATTTCTTTCTAATTATGCAATCTAATGCAAAATCCTAGAATACCATAAAGTATTCTACATAATTCAACATCATTCTAAAGTAACACGCATTGCAGTCTTAAGTGAGGCAATTAAAAGGATAGAATGAAAGTTTTAGAGTCATGGCTTTCTGAGACACCTGTCATGTACTTGGCCTTATACAAAAATCAGTTGTAAGAACAATGAACAAGGCAGAGACACGTTTATGTTAATGCAGACAAGCAACTATTACAAAGGTTGGGAGTAAAGGTTTAGAGTACAGTAAGCATGTTGCTCTAAGTTCAGTTTTAAAGACTGTCTTTAAATTACAACATGCTTTGGTTTTTCTGAACTTGTACTTTTGCTATAATGACTGCATCCGTCCTCTTTCTCCTCCTGTTTTCCTATCTGACACTCCCTAGGACACTGTGCTGGTGCTGTAGAATCAAAACATGGCACAGTAACAGATGGTGATGCTACTTTAGTTTAATCTCAACGTATAAATATGGAGCTCTTAAGGAAGAATGCCTTGTCATTTAAAATCCAGCACTTTTCATGTACTAGGGGTAACAGCAGTTAACTCTTTGATCTTCTGTATGAACTATTAAGGATAGAGATGGTCTCTGCAGAAAGCAGATGGCTATGCAAATAAAACATTCAATACTGCTAAATAAGTTTGAGGGAGCTTGTTGAGTGTTGGTTTACTTCATTTTGTGGAGATTTTTGTTTGTTGGTGGTTTTGGTTCTGTTTTTGTTTTTTTTTTTATCTTTTTAAATTTAAGTTTCAGTGTCCTGTCTCTTTGGTATTCATAAAGCTTATCCTGTTCTTTACAGGCAGCAGCTACTTCCATGACTTCCAAGCACAGCTTGGAACTATGGCATCCAGTGGCTGTACAAGCCCTCTCAATAAAGTTAATCTAACTTTAGAAAGTAGTGCAGGTTTCCATGAACTCAGACAGGCGTATTGTTTTTTACCACAACTAAACATTACTTCTCACAGGACAAAACATTACTCACAAACCACAAGACTGTCAATTACAGCAATTACAACAACTGGAATTAGAACAACCTGCCTCCAGTGCATTCCTAAAAAAGGATCTAAATGTCAGCTGTTATTTCTATAATTTCTATCCACTTAGTTTGGGAACATTGGTAGGATATTGCATTTAAATTGTAACTTCATCCACTCTGCAAAAGATTCTTGCTTGAGGTAATTTGGCGCACCTCAGTTGAAGATAATTTACTGATTTACTGGAGGTTCTATTCCAAAGTCACATTAACTTAAGCTGTGGAGAAAATTACTGTATTATCCCAGAGGAAACCAGGAGACAGGTCTCAGATCTGGAATTTATTCCGAAATAAAATGTAAAGCGGTTTAATAGCAGCATAAACTCTTTATCATTTCCTTCCAGCAATATTTAAAAAACCCTAAAATATCTCTTTGTTAGTTGGTTTCCACATAGAGGCTTCCAGTGTGCAGACATAAGATGTTAAGGACTGAGATGTTGATGGATAATGGTGTATGCACCTAAATCCACCTTACCCATGTGTGGCAAATCTTAATTTGAACCAGGCACTCATCACAGACAAGGCCTTCTGCTCTTGAGACTCATTTAAATCACAAATTCACAACTGTTTAATTTCTCCATATTTGTTTTATGTGAGCTTTAATCACACACTACAGTTATATGTATTTAAAATCGTTGATAGAAACATTCCATACAAAACTGCATTCTGTTATCCCCACTTGATAGATTGTTTGACATTGCAGTGACTGGATGTTAAAAACCCACAATAAATATCCTGTGACATTAGAAAATAATACCAATAGATATGTTAGAAAGCAAGTAGATGAGAAACTACAATAGTTTTTCAATTTCTATGAGAACATAACACTGGGAAATTTGTGTGAGGGAGTTTCGTTCCTTCATAGCCAATACCCACTGTTCTTCTAAGGCAAAGAAAGAGCTTCAGTCTGGACACACACTCTGGTATTCTCCTGTGGTAATAGAAGAGGTCCAGCTCTCTTTCTTTTCTCCCCCTTACTATTATTTATTCATAAGTAAGTATTTATTCATTCAAGAAACAACTTGGGAAAGCGATAGAACAAGAAAATTGAACTTGAAATTGCTTCATTCTGTGCCACTTATATGGTGTGCTTTTTCTGTCTGTCCTTTCCCCTTCCCTGTTCCCCCAAAAGGGTCTATCCTAGATCTGATAGCTTCTCCTTGAAATCAGTCTGTTTCTACAAAAAGCGATCATTGCAGTAAAGTAGCAACATGGGAGAAGAAAGTTATCATCTCTAGTGTTAACTGAACCATAATGAATTATTGCAGAGTGACTCACTAAATTAAAAGTGATGTATTATGCTGAAAAACTGACCAGCTTTGCTCATAAACCTTAGAATTAAGGTATGAATTTTTTTTTTCAATTATCTGTGCATCTACCATAGTAAATGTACACTCCATATTAAACACCTGGATCCAAAAATGTACCTATTTGTGACTTCAAAGCTAGTTAACATCTTATAAAATATATTTCCTGAGCAAAACTTGAATATAGCATTAAAACAATCTTCTACACTCAAAGAGAACAGTTCCTCTGAGGATATCATTCCTATACAAGCAAACATCCCTTCACAATTCAAAGTCAGTTTTTAGCCACTTAACGAGCTTAGACGGAGAACTGCTTCCGCTACCAAACTCTGTAAGGGCACTTCTCACCCTAGGTCACTGCAATTCCCAAAGTGCTTGCTTGCACAAACCCGGTGTAATGCACACCATGGGCTTGCAGCAACTGTCAGCCCTTGAGAAGGAACCTGTGGAAGGGCAGAGCACTGAGCCCTGGAGCATTTCCATGAACACCAGATCATCTGCCTCCTGCACCACCACTCTGCAGATACTCCTTCACATAGTGAGATATTCCATAATTTTGGGAAAGGGGCAGGATAGTAACTGTCCATAACGGTATATCTCTCTCTTTTTTTTTTTTTTTTTTTTTTTTTTTTTTTTTTTTTTTTTTTTCCTTTCCAATAAAGAAAATCTTCCATGGGAAACAAGTGCCTTTGTCAAAGACAGTTCCTTGAAGGGAAAGTGATTTCATTATTTTTTGATTTTCTGGTAGGGGCATAATATTATATTGATTTGTTTCAGTATTTTCTGTGGTAAAACCCATTTTTTTATCTAGCTCTTTTTCATGCCAAAGTTGATCATCAAATTCCTATGCCCTTTGAAATATTCACAGTATTACTGTGTGTTAAGCCCTTCCTTCTTTGTAACAAAATACGTCCTTGAAGCACATTTTGCCTCTGCTGAGTTTTCTTGTACCTCAGTCCTTTTTTTCTTGTTCATAATTGAACTATGCCATAGACCTTTGTGTGAAGTGATAAGGAATATGAATAAACATCAAACACTAGGAAAGATAATGAATATTTCTAAATCTCTTTAAAAAACCCAAACAAACCAAGCAAAAAAAAAACCATAACAAGAAACAAAATCCCCAAATCTGACAGGTTTTATTTATTCTCGGCTGTTTCCTGATCAATTTTCATAGACCTTTTTTCTCTAAGCAGAAGAGGAATTATGTATTTTCTGAATTGAAAGATGATTAAATTCTGGTGCCTTTAAAGAGAAATACAGTCTTTTAGTTTGGATCTTACTTTTTTTTCTGTTAGCAGCTGGTGACTAAAGTATCTGAAACAGACATCTCTATTCATTATTGTTGAACTGAAATAAAAAAAAAGAAAAAAATGTTTTTTGCAACATCACCTAGAAAATTTCATCAGAAGGGTTAAGAATGTTCAGAAGTGACTTACCTCGATGCCTACCCAGAAAACAGAAACCTAAAAGCTTTCAAATTACAGATTTTCCATACTGTTAACATTTTACAAGGCAATGAGAAGGGAAAAGGAAAAGAATAAATCTTTTGGCTCTTTTGAATTTCTGTTTTGTAAGCTCTAATTATTTTAGTACTAGAGTTAAATCTCTAATAATATATATATACCCTAATGAATCAGCTAAGCTCTTAGGAACTGCCTTTTAGGGAAGCAGAGCACTGTAAATCTCTGACATGTACCATATGTACAATAAAAATAAACCATAAAAAGCTTCTGTTTAGTGCTACTAACAGCAGCAACTCTAAAAGGGGTGCAGATGAAATGGGGTCACAGTCTCCACTCAGTAATCATCAGAAGCTGCTGGCTGCGGGAGGAAGCAGCAATTAGGGAAGGGAGCAGCAGGCAGTGCTCCATAGTTGAACAGAGTATTGTGCTTACCGGAGGCATAATGCCTCCCAGAGTGCCTGCTGGAGGAATGTGAATCCACACCGTCCCCAGCATGGCCCAGTACCTTAAAGGCTTAGTTAAACCCTTATTGATTTCTGGAGGCACAAAACTGAAAATAGATTTTTTAAAAAAAAGATGTTCCAAACTTTTCTTTTGGTGTTGACTTGCTTAAAGATGAAGTTGTTTTTTTTTTTAAAAAAAACCCCAGAGAGAGGCAGGCTTCAAAGTCAGACAAGATACTTTCCAAAAAAGTGTGATGAACAAAAACACAGCTTCTTTGACAAGCTCTCTCTATGTGCACTAGAAAAGCCGCAGAGCTGTTAAATGACAAAGTTCGGTCAGCTCGAGTCTTAGATGATAAGAAATAAACTATGGGAGTGCCAATCTCCAGGGGAAAGAAATTTTAAAAAATAATTTAAAAAAAGGACAAGAAAAAGAAAAAAAGGAGAAAAAAAAAAGACTTTTCTGTGAACCAAAGACAACACAAAGAATTTTCACAAGTGAAGATTCAAAGGGACTTGAAGCAAACAGGTGGAGCTTTCTCTTTATAGAAAAAGAGTTGGCAGAAGTTGATAAGCAAAATATGAGCTTTCAGTGATGATAGACTTTCTTCCCTAAAAACAGAGTTCTGTTTTTAAAAGAAATCACTGGTATTTAGTCTTTGCTTTTTGGTCCACTTGGGAACCCAAAGCTTGTATCCTCATTGAACATTATGAGTAATTAAGCGTAATCTGTTTCCACCTATTAAACTATAAAAGATCACTGGTCCTATTATATTTTTTTTCTAATATATGACACACATCAGCTATTCCACAGATGCTGAAGTTATCTTTTACTAGCTCTTATGAATAAATTTACAATGTTTAGAAGTTAAGGTTGGGCTCTTTATAACCAGAAGTTAAACATTCAATGCATTCATTCAAAATCTTTGAAAAAAATAGCCCAAAATTCCATTTTGAAAATCTCCCTTCTCATTTAAAAAATTACTTAACCGGAATGTTAAATATGCTTTGGCACACACACAAAAAATATTTTCACACTAGGAAATATGGTTTAAAAAAACATAAAAGATGATGTACTGAACACCACAGGTATCACTACTGAAGAAAACACAGTTATTGACTAAGTGTTTCTACGGGTAGTAAACCATTCCATGAACTTCAGTCTTCTATTAAAGAAAACAGACTTCCAGTATGTATCACTGACAGCAAGAAACTCTTGCCTACTACTGCCTTACAATACAATAACTGCTACACAGGAATGGTCACATTATTCACACAGGAAAAATCCAAATAATTATTATTCTTTTTTTCTGGGTTTTTCTGTTCACATATAGGCCAAATCTAAACTAAAATTAGAAAAAAAAAATTCTAAGTGAAGTTACGTACATTTAATAAGGAAAACCAAAATTATTTAGAAGTAAATAGTGCTGAGATAATTTGCATATGACACAAAAATTGATGGTATGATAAATGAGGAATACAACATGGTGGAGTGCATTCGATAAAAAAAAGCCTG
The DNA here is from genome assembly GCA_013398955.1 of Callaeas wilsoni. Taxonomy (NCBI): domain Eukaryota; kingdom Metazoa; phylum Chordata; class Aves; order Passeriformes; family Callaeidae; genus Callaeas; species Callaeas wilsoni. Next base: position 152,794 of record VWPU01011373.1, read on the forward strand.
TCTAAAGGAAGACATTTTGATTTCTTGAAATACAAACTGATACAGACAGAGAAGAAAAATGTCAACCCTGAGTCCAGAATGGTTTAAGGGGGGGAACTCCCTACAGGAAAGCAAAACCTCTAGAGATTACTAGCAATCTCAGAAGAAATTAATGTGCCAACCTAATGATGATTAGGTGGGGAAGCCTAACATAATCCTTGACAGGATAAATGGAAAACCCAAATAACATTGTGAGGGTGGCCATGAGGATGATATAACACTTCAGTGCCAATATGCTGAAAAAATTGCAAGAACAGAAATCCTCTAGCCATGATCATAAAAGCAGGGCAGAGCTTTTGCATTGTTGTGAGTACGTTTGTTGTAAGGGTACCTTTATCTACTAGGCATCATCCTAGAATACAAAGTTATGCTTGCCTTAAACAAGAAACAGTCAAAGTGATACTTATTTCTAATGGCACTAACCAGCTATTCCTGGGCACTAACCAAGTGAATTTTCATGATGAAAGCTCTGGCTTTCTGCTAATGACCATCCTGCTTATTATACCATGAGCTCCATTATTCTCCTCCAAAGTCGTCTTAAGTTTGTGACTAGACTGCATGTCTAATCATAGAACAGGGGTGTCTTAATTATGCCCTCAGTATCCCAGGACCAGAGTGAGAATGATGTAAAAAGTAAAGTTTCTCCAAAACTGGAGAGCCATAGCATTCCACAGCCTGCTGTTGATTCAAACAATCTAGTCACAAACTCTCTTCTCTGTCATTAAAAAAACAAACAAACAAACAAACCCCTCCCCCTCCCCCAACCCCCCAAATTTGCTCTCCTTTATTGAGGCCAGTCTGAGAAGTGATAATGTCAGACTTACGGTGACCTACCAGCTTCGGCTAACTTACGCCTTTAGTATCTTGTTTCCTTTGCAGAGGGAATGAGGAATGTGTGTGCCAGCCTGCTCAGCTCTCTGCTAAATCTGGTTTTGCTCCTACCTTTCCACCGGGCCAGTGCAACTCCCAAGGCCAACTCTGTACACCTGAGCAAGTGATGGATAGTTGAGCTCAGCCTGAAACTTGGTCCTTTCACTCTGAAAAAAAATAGATTTTTCATAGGGGGCAAAAGAAATATGGAGAATATATTATTTTCATCTGCTTGTGCATTATATTTGCACATATATTTGGGAGTCAAAGCTTTGTTTGGCAAGCATTGTAAAAAGAAGTTATTTAACCTTAATAAAAGATTGACAGTGACTGTTTTGCTTTGGTTTAGGGTTTCTCTCAAGGGGAACCATTATTTGGCAGCTCACTATCTCTTACCGAGAGACTGAAGACTTTGGAGAAAGAAGATATCTGTACAGAGTTGCTGTGACTTCTGATCATTTTCTCAGTTTTTCAGAAATCAAAAACTCAGAACACAGCAAGAGATACCCTTTTCAGAACTATTTTCCTGTTATGCATTCAGATGTCAAAATTCTCTAAAATGAAGTGTTGCTTTCTCAATCTAAAAATAAATTTTCAGGAGCACTCCATTTCATGGATGCAAGACAGTGTTTACCTTAAAGTAACATCTCATCAAGTGAGCAATGAGAGACTGCTTCCATTTTCCTCATCCTCCCAGAGTTAGATAAACTTGATATTTATTATTCGCACTATGCTATTTGCAAACATAAGGACTAAGTAGGAATCTCTGTGTACTGCATCCAGGCAGTTTTAAACGTGTGTTTTACCAGCCATTCTGTGCTTTCCATGCTTTTTATAATTGCTTCTGTTGCCTCCAAATCTCTCTGTGCAAAGCAAATGATACTGATATTTGAAATCTATCTTCATAAACAGAGTATCTTCTGTTCATTTAATATTAAAATACCCACAAGATTTGCCATAAGGAGTAGAATCTTCTAATAAAGGAAAAAAAAGTATGATAAACTGTTATTTAGGGGCAAAAATATTATTTGTGATAATTTAAGAGGTGATATGATCTGGTAGCCATCTCTATTTGATTGGAATGAACTTTCATTGAAGAACAATATTCTGGAAGATAGAACCATCTCCCTGGTGCCAAGACAGGAGAAGTTTAAGATCATTCAGTCATCTCAAATCTAGAATGTATATTCTAAACTATTTTAGAATTGTACCAAATGAGCTGTGTATTTTTCACTTCTTCCATCATTACAGTAGTCTTAAAAAGTTTCTAAAATATATTTCAGAAACTAATCACTATCTATTTTTATCACTCAGTCCACAAATATTGAATTGTCAAATGTATGTCTCCAGACTAACCTTTTCTTAGAAGACACAGTCATAAAATTCATTACTTTTATATAATATTTTTATCAGTGGAGAAGCTAAATAGAAACAGCACGTGTTGGAATTGTATTGAAAATTAAATTTTCCTTGGGTTTCAACTACCATCCCTGTCTCCCACCATATGCATATCTTTTCAATACTGAAGTTAGACTAACCACTTTATTTCAGCTGTTTTTCTGAGCATCAGTAACTAACTCTAAATATATAGATCCTCTTTGAAATCTTAGCTGGAGTTCTGTGAAAAGATTTCAATATATTGCTCTAAAACAGTCAAAGTGGGTCTGGGGCAATAACAAATGTGATCATCCTAACACAGTTTTTCTAGTGAAAACAGCATTTTTTAACCTGTTTCATGCATTTTCATGTATTTCCTTTTATAAATTTGGTTTAACTCAACTCAAAGATAACAGATCAGTTGAAATAAATGAACTGCTTCCCTAATTGTTATTGCATAAAAGTCTGATCCATTCAGTTCTGGGACTCCTGACATAAGGACACCTGTGGGAGTGGGTCCAGATGAGGTCCAGGAAAAGGATCAGGAGGCTGAAGCAGATGTCTTATGAAGACAGGCTAAGAGAGTTTGGGTCTCAGCCTGGAGAAAAAACGACCTTGAGGAGACCTTAAAAAGCTTTCCAGTACCTAAATGAGGCCTCAAGACAGCTGGATAGGGACTTTTTACAAGGGCAGGTAGTGATTGGACAAGGGAGAACGGCTTCAAGCTGAAAAAGGGTAGATTCAGACTAGATACAAGGAGGATATCTTTTGACTGGGACACGTTGCACAAAGAAGTTGCGGATGTCCTGTCCTTGGAAGTGTTCAAGGCAAGATTATATCATGGCTTTGAGCAACCTCGTCTAGTGGAGGATGTCCCTGCCTATGGTAAGATGGTTGGACTAGATGATCTTTAAGTTCTTGTGGAAGGAATAATTACATTAAGCCACAGCTTCACTGGATTACTCATCAGCAAGTGAAAATCTCTTACTATTTTTTTATTTCAACAAGTCCAACTTGAATGTAAAAAATTTCTGCAGAATGACTATTTCAAGCAAATATTTCCACAAAACAGCTGCTCCCCAGTGAAAATGACAGGTTTTGAGCAAAGCAAAGAATTTACTTTTATGGGAGTTTCCCTTCTGTATTGCAGCATAATATGACAATAAAGAAGCAACACAATATTTCTTGGAAATTTCCCTGTGGATTAATAGTTTAATTTCAGGAAAGGATTTTGAAATATAGATAGTGAGCCCTTCATCACAGACCTGTCAGCAGCAGTGCCTATAGAATACAGAAATAGCAGGCTTCACACTGGGAAATGGAAATAATCCTGCTCAGCTCAAAACAGGAGGCAGCTCTCTATCAGCAGTTCCTATGTGGCCACTTGTAGGATATATGCTGCTAGAAGGGTAAAACCAGACACCAAAAATATGGTGCCATATCTGACATAGACTGAGTAGAATTTTAAATCTCTATTTAATAGTTTTTATATGGCACCATTTCATATTTGTTTAAAGCAGTGTTTCTAAATCTGCAAGACAGAGTAGTCAAGAAATTCAGAGCATTATCTGTCATTCACAGAATTGACTGTTTTATCTATATGAATTCAGTAACAGAAGAAGATTTTTTTTTTTGTGTTGACAACCAGCTTTTGAGACCAGAAGCAAGTAATGAGCAAGAACAACTCCTGCAGAACCATTATGGAAAAAAATGTGTCATCATGGTATAAAAACAAATACCTGTGATTTAGGGATTTGATTTATTTTTAGTTAGTATCAGTATATAAGTATAACTGTTCCATTGGGTTATAGAGGTGCCCCCTGTCTTCTCTATAGATGAAAACAGCGAGGTTATTGCAAGAGAAAAAAATTTATTTCTCTATGTTTTACACTACAGATCACTGTCCAGTGAAGTCCTCCACTTTTTTTCTTCCCTGCTTTTTCCTTTACCTGCTGCTTCACCATTGAGGTACAAGCAATTCTCAAGGGTTAAGCTAGAGCAGATGAACAGGATTTCAGAAAGTTCAGAAATTTCAGAAAGCCTTAGGCATGTTGTAAATAATTAGTGAATAGATGATCTGATATTATAACAAACACTTTGATTAATGTGTCTTGTTTCCAGAGTGTCATTCATAAAGCTTAATGAGAATAACAATTTCAATGCATGGCAAAATAGCAGAAATGCTTCATTAAAAAATGTTTACAGTGGATACTGTGGAATTTCATAGACTGAACTTCTAAAAATATTGATCAGATTTTTATCATACCATCCCTACAATGCACAACAAAATGATTCAGAATCATCAAACACTGTTTTTTCCTTTTGATCAAAATATAATAACCCAATCTGGTGGTATTGCAGTGATCTGAAAACGGTACCCCTTTCAATCTCCATTTTCAAAAAAAGTAGTGCTGAGCACCATGCAGCAAAACACTTGAATTAACTGTTGAGATCTTCTCAAGACTTCACGAAAAAGAAGGGTGAATTCAGAGGATTTATTGGGGAAAAGGGGAGGGAGTGTGAGGTTAAATCAGACATGCCAGGGATTGCCACCTGCAATCTTGAGTGATGAGCAAAGGTCATATCAAGAGTAAGCATTCTGAATCTCCAAAAACATCAGTAAATTCTGTTCTCAACATTATTACTGTTTTCAAAGTATTATTAGTCTTTTAAGTGAAAAACAAATCAAACAAGTCAAACAGAAAATGACTCCATGTCTCTTGCACCTGTGCCAGAGTGCTACATCACAACAGGCAAAAGGCCTCAATCTTCCCCTGCTGAATCTCTGCAAGGCACCTGGAACAGACCATTAGGGAAGGCAATATGATCTGAGCAAAGCTCTAGACCCACTTTCACAAAATGTTCTTTTGACCTTCATCCACTTGCGTTTTAGGAACAGTGGAGGTGAATGTGGCAGAACATGCTATGTGAATCTAACAGCTGGATGAATGCAGCATGGGTTTGCCCAAGGCAGTGAAAGTGGCCGTGTAGGGGAATGGTGCTGGTAAGGCCATGCTGCTTCAGGACCTGCCTGAACAAAAACTGCTGCAATGCGCCGAAGGCTGAAAAGTACACATCAAATTTGTCACTGGCTCCTGGAACCTACAACCTGTTTTAGCAAAGGATGTGGACAGATAAAGTTAAAAAGGCAGGATTTTAATCCAGTTGCAGTCACATGTCCTGGATAATCCAAAATAGCCATTTGCCTTGTTCTCTGTTGCCTGCAGAACAAAAGGCATTTTATACCCTGGTGCAATGTGCAGTCTCATTTCTCTGCCATGGTATTATGACTGAGCAGCCCTCATTCCAAACAGCCACAGCAGTTGCCTTTAATATACTTTTCAAATTTAAAAGAGCGTTCGGGGGATGATGTTCTCATCCACATCACAAATCATACGCCTTTACTGAATGTCATGTAACAGCACAAGGCTCTTCTCTTCTTCCACATATAATACTGTGAACTGATTTACAACAGTCTGCATCTGACATCATTTTTTAATGTATATAGATCTTTTGAGTAGAATAACTCTGAGAAATATTAAATGTCTTAAGAAGAATACTACAGTTGCCTCCAGTGGATGCTCCTGAAAGAAGAGATGAAGTATATAAAAATATCTAGAGAATGATAGCTCAAATAGCAAGTTATAACCACATTTTATGGAGCAATGTTTTAAAAAAAGTTTCCCTTCTGTGTTCTATTGACTACTACCATGTACCTTGTTATTTCAAAGTAGAACTTTCCTCTTACTCAGTATAGATGGAAAAGAGCTTAATCTCTGTGCTTACTGTAAATCAAGGCAAAAATATTTTCTAATTAGTATCTGTTTTAGTGGGATTTTTTTTGTAAGATCTACTCTTGGCAGTGGATAATTTTGATACTATATTTATTTTTGACTGAGTTGTTATAAAAGCTTTAAAAACGGTCTTGGAAATAAATTCCTCACAACAAACATATGCGTTAAATACTTTTCACTTTTAACAATACATTAATTATTAAAGAACTCTGGAATTTCTATGGCAACAGCATACTTAATAACCTCACATTATTCATCACTGCAAGTAGTAATATCAGCTGCTGTTACTGTCTCACACAATAACCAGTAAGAACTGGCCACCTGAGTCAGTATTTCCAGGGTTCCAAGACAGACAGTGGTAGAAAGTGGAAGAAAACACATAGCTTCCTGACCTTCCCTTTACTGACTTTAACTCTCTGAAGATTGAGAACCTAAGCAACTACATGTTCAGACTCTATCCCTTTTACTGGATACTCCATTTCAACTGCTATTAGCATAGAGGTCTCAAGGGAATAACCAATCAGAAGAAAGAGATGAGCTTTTTATAACCACTCTCTCTGTGTTGCAAAGAAAGTTTTATTCTACAATGAACAATTTAAAACATTAACAATACAATTATCGTCACATAACTTGAGAGAGGAAGGATTGTTATATTTTTAGGAAGGATTGTTATATTTTTCAGAAGATCTGCTATCCAAAAAAAAAAGAAAAAATTAGAAAATCACTGAAAATCAAGAATTGGGAAGTAAGGTGTCAGGAACTAAAATTATCCATTCCCTTGATGTACATTCATTGAAGAAACTGACTTCTAAAGGAAGATTAGCAAGCAAGACTAAAATATAGACCCCTGGATTTTCATGAAACTATTTCTTTGTGTGTAGGGGTTTGAGTTCTTTT